>APFE030627925.1:124425-236207 GCA_000404065.3 Pinus taeda | reverse complement strand
TTGGGTACTATCCCCTTATTTATTTAATTTTACCTATTTTTACTTTCTCCCATAATTAGAATAATATATTAATAATATAAATATTAAAAATAATAATAATATTAAATTAACAAATATAAATTTGACCTAGGTCCTATAGTCAAAATTAGCCGTTATTAGTTAGCCGTTGGAGTCTCTGCTGAGAATATTAGTCTCTGCTGAGAATATTTAACATGCTACGCCGAAGCTCTTCTTATAAGTTTACAATTTTATCACAATCCCTAGATTTTTGACTCATAATTGGTTAGTTTTTTACTTAAAATAAAAATTAAAATAAGATTCTTATTTACATAATTATATTATTTTAATTGAATAGTCAAATATAGCCATTTCTAGGTCAATTATTATAGCCGTTTCTGTCCAATCTAATACAGCCATTTTTCAGTCAAACTTGGCCGTTGGAAAGTCTGCTCTCCCTATTTAAGATGTAGCCATGATCTGATTCTTCAACTTGTCCTACCATGAACAACACTCGTTGGTTACTATCATGTGATTTATGCCCAAATATTTTTTCTCATAAACTTGATATGGATCACAAAAACCTCAATTCAAATACTATGTGTTTGGGGAGGAAAAAAAAAAAAAAAAAAAAAAAAAAAAAAAAAAAAAAAAAAACAGTAGAAAAAGAAGAGCAAAATGCAATGACAATAATACTTTGGCTAAATCCCCATAGTTATGTGAGCTCTATTTCACTATATTATTATTATCTCATTCCAAGTGCATTCTTTTTCAAATGTATTATTAGTACTTTTCTATTTATATAACCATGCTTTAAAGTTTGAATGATTTTCTTCAGTGAAAAAGCTTATCATAACTTATTTGTGAAACCAATAATAGGGATATCTATTGCTGGTTCTTATGGGCAAATGCAAATTGACTCATCACTGTTATTCAAGGGAAACCATGCCACCTCTCTAGTGGTTTATAAGGGGCATGTTTTGATTTTTTGCTAAATGCCTTTGGGTCTTGGGCTGCTAGCTTATTTTTTTATATCTAAAAAACACAAACTCATAACCAAGAAAAATATTTTTAAAGCATAATCCAAACTTAAAGTTCCAAAAAGTTTATAAAAAAAATGAAAAAAAAAAAAATTAATAATATATTTAAGTTAATATTTTAAAATAAAAATGTGATATATATATATGAAATGAAATAATGAAATGATAATGCAGATACTAAAATAAGAACGAACAAAGACAAACATACAACTATTGTTTAGTTTTGCAAAATTAATTATTTGCAAGCGAAAACACATTCAGTGATCTGCAAAACACTATCTTAATAACTAGGGAGTTTCTATTCCCAACAAAATCCGGGTGAATTTATAAAAAATAAACAAAAAAATTAATTTAATTAAAAATATATTTATTTAATATTTTAAAATAAAATGTGATACGATAGTATATAGAAATGAAATAATGACATGATAATGCAAATTCTAAATTGCTTGAACGGGCCAATGATGAACTATGTTTTAGTCTGCAAACTAATATTTGCAAGGAAAAACATCAGTGATCTAACAAAACACTAATCTTAATAACTAGGGAAGCTTCTATCCCACAAAAAACCGCGTGGAATTTGTAAAAAAAAAAAAAATTTAATTAATGATATATTTAAGTTAATATTTTATATTTAAAAAAAAATATGTGACATTATATATATGAAATGAAATAATGGCACGATAATGCAGTTCTAAGATTGTTCGAACAGGCCAACAATTCAACTATGTTTTAGTTCTGCAAATTTAATTATTCACAAGGAAAACACATCAGCGATCTACAAAACACTATCTTAATGACGAGGGAAGTTTCGATATCCCCACAAAAACTTTTAGGTTATATATCATATAAATGTTGTAATAGCTTCCTATGCTATTCAAATCATACAGAAACCCACCATCGCTGAAAAAGCTGCTTGAAGATTTTATTGAATATGTTCATGATCAAGGGTTTTCTGTAATGCTTTGTACATGCACCTAAGTTGCAAAATGTAACTTTCAAGCATGCCTTGGTACTCCGAATCAGATCTGTTATCCGCCTTTACCTCGTTTTCTTGGATTTTAAACTTTTCTCCATTCACCTCTACACAAGTGCACGACAAAGATTAATCTTTCTAGTTTTCATTCCACAGGCATGTCCCTTCAAATCCTTTGCAGACCACATTGTATTTTATGAGTGGTCCATGTTGTGCCCCATGTGTGATATATATAATTCATGTAAACACTCCTATGAAATAGCAGAAAATTTTCAATAGAGAGAATTGATGCTACAAACCTGACAGATCAATCAGAGACGGTCTAGGAAGATGGTTTCTCGTAAAATATCTAGCAACAGGGAACAAACAAAGTAACAAATGATATATATTAGACTAATGAGTTCATGAAGTTTCCTTTGAACAAAAACAACCATAAGTTCAATTAAAATAACGGATCTAACTGAATCCCGGATTTAGGTAAATTACTGGAACTGCTAAAGAAAAGGATTGAAAACTGAAGTGCACAAAAAACGTGCTACCATCAAAATAAGGGCGTTGATCCCCATATAGTGTGCTGGGTGAACTTACGCAGCTTCGTTATCTGATTCTCCCTCGGGTTTGATGCTGAGGAGCTTTCCAGCAGATGTGACCGCTTCTTTATTTTCATCGGATATAGGGGCGTCCTGTCTTTCTGCATATGAACTTGAAGAACATTCTTTTGTTTGAGTTTCTATATGATGGACATCATGTCTATTATTTTGGGATTCTGTAAACTGGATGTCCTCTTGATTGTTTCTGGGTATTAAGGAAGATTCAATCTTTAAACTTGTCTGGTGTTTAGGAGGGTCGACTGAGCTTTGTTTATCACGTTGTGTTCTTGATCTTTGAGCATCTAGATGTTCATGGATCACGAGTTTGAGTTGATCCATTGATCTGGAAACTTGATCTACTTTAGTATTGTTATGAAATCTATTGAATTTGAGCTTACTGTCTTGTTTGTGTATAGAATCGTTCTGAAGAGTGGACTTCTGTGGGATTGTCAAATTTTTTATCCCTTCCTTCCCGTCAAAATAAGATATGGGAGAAGACACGCTTTCGTCTTCCGACCCGAGATTTGCTGACACACTCAACTTGGATTTGGGTAGAGACTCTGAGGGGGTTGCAAAATTCGGTTCAAAAGTTGCATCAAAGCTCCTCCTGAACACAGGGATTCTTTTATCACTCTTAAATAATTGTGCAGTCAATGAATCAATAGCTTGCGTATTGATTATGCTTGATTTGCAAGCCATTAAATCTGATTTTTCTTGCATGGGAGAAAGCTCTTCAAGATAAGGACTTGTTTGGGAGTCTCCTGACAAAGCCTTAGAATTACAAATCTCAAACTCGTCAAGATTGACAGCTACTCCCATTTTTCCGAGCCTTTGTTGATGGAAATTTGGATAGTCAGGCGATATTGTTCTGCAGCTGTAAATCTCTGGTGCTTCCAAATTGATAGTATTTATGCCACCGTCATTTTTTGTTTTACATGACAGAAATTTCGCAGCAGTACTTGGCTCGTTTTCAACTGCTTGAAAGTTTCTTTCTGCTCCAAACAGCATGAAATTATTATGAAGTTGTACAAAAGAGAGACAAGAAGTTTAAAAGATTCATGAATTTAAGAACAAAGACTGAATCTTTTTATTACGAACCAAGAGGAACTTGAGGCCAAGCAATATTTTGCATGCTGGATGAGCATGATTCATCACTGCAAATCAGACATGGCATTAATTAAAGAAGCATTCGGAATTAAACTTTTGACTTCATTCTGCACAATGTACATGAAATCAAGAATACGTGTTCTCTAGAAAATTGATACAACCTGAAGGCATCATCCCAGCTATTGTCACCATTCTTTGATCCAACGCGCATCATAGGATGCAGATCAGAGGTACTTGATGTTGACAAGTCCAAATTGGGGGCATTACAATCAGAATTATGCATTATCCTTGCTTTCTTGTATAATCTATGACAAGGTCCATTCTCAATTAATATATGTTCTGTGGGCAAGTTCATGGATTTATTGTGAATCTCCTCTCTGGTAGATCTGTAACCTTTCCCTTTTGTTTCAAGTTCTTTGTATAGTGAAATGGGACTCCAATCTAATTCAGACCAGCAAAGATTGTGTTTGAGAAAAACTTAGGACAGAAAGACAGGCATGACACAGTCGTCTATTTTTACCACAATACATAGGAATATGAGAGAAAAAAAACATCCCAGAATAACTGTAACATATTGTTTTGAATTGAATATAAGCCTACACATACACATAATATTTGCAACGTGAAGATTTATGTTTTTTTAAATAGATAGACAGCGCACACAAACCACATGCAGAATCGTACTAAGTATAAGATGCACATATACATTCTTCTGGTTAAATTACGTGTTCATCCTTAGCACCTTTTATTTTAAAATAGGAATTTGTCTTTTTTGAGGATAATAAATTAGAAAAAAAAGAGTAATTCGGAAAGAAATTTGATTTATGGTCTTTTAAGTGAAAACTATGCTTTATTGATATGTCACCTACACCATACAATTATCTATCCAAAAGCTCTATCAACATTATTCAAAATAATCAGTAATCGCATCTAACAAATGCATGCAAAGGAAAAGCATACCAAGCCACTCAAAAAACGTTTACTTGTAACCACATGTTTAAGAATGTTTTGAAATGTTGTATTTGCTGAGTAATAAAGTTAATTTTGCTACCCGTTTAACAGTTTTAAGTCTAAAAAAAGGAGGAAAGTTTTGATTTAATCTAATATCGGTTTCATATTAATTTTCAATCCAAGAACATCCTTTTAAAAAATGCATCTCCTCAGACCAGAAAAAGCAAAGCTAGGGAGTCCTAGATATGCTCATTCCAAAGCCAGTTTAAACATATTTATT
This sequence comes from Pinus taeda, assembly GCA_000404065.3. NCBI lineage: Eukaryota > Viridiplantae > Streptophyta > Pinopsida > Pinales > Pinaceae > Pinus > Pinus taeda. The sequence goes on along the minus strand of APFE030627925.1, from coordinate 231,266 downwards.
AGTAGGGATAGCATCAGCATACTAGTTTTGTGTAATATTTCAAATGGGAAAATACCGTAGATATAAGAAGCAATGAAGTAGCTACAACTACTAAATTCAGAAATGCACAACCATACACATTTGAACATGAAAATATGGACAAAACCCGAGTCATCATATTAATTTTGATAGATAGGAGTACAATAAATAAGATCAGAGCAACCTGGGCTAGCTGTTGCAAGCTAGTCAAGTCCCATGTGAAAATGGAGCTTCCCAAGAGCTAGAAACTGCTCTCCCCAATTCTCTGGGTTGAACCAAAAAATTACTGCCACTGCTGCTGTAGGTGCACTGAGATATCGGCCCTTGGATCTACTCCAAAAATTCTGTAAATCAAATGCAGGCTCTCCACACCAGCGCCAACAAAATCCAGAAATATCTCACAAACTCAAGTGATAGAAATGGGCTCGTGGTAAACTGCGCCCTCCAACAATTTCTATTGTTTGCTGTTGAATAGAACTAGGAAGTCTGCCCTCAAAAGTGCTCAGAAAATTTTGTAAAATTAATCCTAGCCTCCTCTCACAAAACCCAAAAATATCCAGAAAGGGTTTGGACTAAATCCATCGATCCCTGGTGACCTCCAACAAGTGCAAATTGCCCAATTTGGCCATAAAAAGCCCCACAAAATTGATACTTTTGAATCAAGCCCAAATACAACAGTGAAAATCTCTCCCAACTCTGGCTAAATTATCCCGTGAGGAATACCTCCAATCTTCGACGCTTATCTCTCCTCAACTTCTATTCTTCCAACCCCTATGCAAGCATGCCTAGAGACCCCTGTGCACTTCCAAAAATGTTGAATTCCGGCCCCAAGAATTCTCTCAAACTGAATTCCGGCCCCAAGAATTCTCTCAAACTCAACCCTGTTAATCACCACAAAATCTCCCGTTAAATTAGGGGAAAACCACTTTAAATTCTTCGGTGTTTTACTCTGCCGTAACTAATCTCTCGAGAAGCAAGTCGAACCACTTCTGCGCCCTAGAATAAAAACATACTTGCTGAAATAACCTGCAAATACGCCCTATGAAAAATCTGAATTGAGCTCCCCAAATTACCTCACTAAGGAGACACTCAAAATTCTCCAATATGATGGTGGAATTCTTGCTTGGAAATTCCTTGTGCTGAATAACACAGTTGTTTTGGCTAAGCAACTCAAGAGAACTAATGTTAAATTGTCAAATGATCAAAGATACCAAATGGAGACCTCCAAGCTCTATTTATAATTGTTGGCCCTCTCTCCCTTGGTGGTCCCCACCTTCCACTAATTCGCACCCCTTCCTTTCTCTCTTCTCATTAGTGTGAATTGCTACTTTGGTCGGATTTTCTCTCCTTATGGTCCCCTCTCTCCACTAAAGATGTGATTTCCCCCTTTTCCTCCTAAGTCCTAATGTCGGAATTGCCTCCTCTTTCAAAAATCGTCTCTACTGCGGAAAATCAAATTGGAGATATTACATTTTGGCCTTGTAGGCAATTGTGCTTGTAACCAATTTTTGAAAAAATGTTCCTGAGCAACTAGATCAAGCAATAAAAGTAGAGAACTTCGACATGCGACCAAGGTTTAGGATAGGTGTTAGTCACTAAATAGCTCAAAGGAGTGGCATTTGTACACTCTCAAGAGGCGTTGAACTTGACTGTATAAATTCACATGCTTTTAATGATTAAAAGCAATGTTAGATGCTTTTTGACAAACAAGTGACCTTAGAGGACCACTAGACTTGAGATTTCGAAGAGAGGGTGGATCAATACAAAATTTGATGGGACTGCCAAAGGCAATGTGAGTGAGACAAGACTAGAAGGTGTAGTCCAAGATAACTAGGGTGAATTTTTTAGCTCTTGCCAAATCCAACCCTCCTAAAAAAACTAGTCTACCTTTGTGGATTCTCACCCACACAAGCCTTTTCCTGTTTCATCTGGCCTTATTCGACTTTCTAGAATCATATTAGACTCCTTATAGCTTAGCCCTAGTCATGCAAAAGGTGAATCAGTAAAATAGATTAGAACAAATTTTAATGGAATTAATGACATAAGTAACATTGTTCAAAGAATGTCACATGTTCATAAAATGTGTGTGTTATTTTTTCAATCTTATTAATCATATATAAACTAAAAACACAAACAATTAAAAAATTAGCATCACTAACTAGCAAATGTAACTAAATATAATTAGGAATTATTCTCATAACTAAGAACTCCACGAAAATGGGAAAGTTGTCCACAAAAGGGGAGTAGTGTCCAAAAATGGGGGAAATATAAAAAGACACTATAATAAACTTATTTAAACTAATTAATTATGACAACATAATTTAACCTAAATAAATAGTGGTAAAATATCATGTCATAAGGTATTAGGTTGAAATAGAAAGTTAAGATGAAAAGTGTACTACATCTTGAGAGTTATTTTAAAGAAATTTAAACTAATAAATTATGACAACATAATTTAACCTAAGTAAATAGTGGTAAAAAATCATGTCATAAGGTATTAGGTTGAATTAGAAAGTTAAGATAAAAATAGTACTACATCTCCAGAGTTATTTTAAAGAATTTCTCCTTTGAAATCAATCCATACTTATGAACTATTATCATTATCATTATTGCATGAATTATTCATATTTGCAATATTAAAAATAAAACTTGAAAATATTTTACAAGCACAACCCTATTTAGATTTAAACCTGTAAGAAACTATCAATCTTCCATTGATGATATGCATATTTTAAACTGTGAATCCGAAAACAAGGAATTCAATTGTTTATACATTATTTGAAATCAAATCAATTCAGTATTTATATAGTATTATATATTATTTATTATTCACATTTCCATGGTTAAATTGTCAATAATTTGAATTACAAAGCTAGATATTTATATAGTTCGATCACACAAACAAACAGCCATTTAGATTCGCAAAAATAATTAGATATTAAGTAGTTCTGTGAACATTCAACTTCACGTCAATCTTGTTTATAATCCAACACATCGTTCACCAGAGCATAAAAGCAAATCAATTACCTTTATTTCCCTTTCAATTTACGTCTTCATGAATAAATAGATATATAACTTAAAATGGAGATAAAAAAGAAAATAAAATGTGCTACGTGAATTTGAAGGTCAGTTTTAATAAAAAAAATTGTTGAATTTTATTCAGAGAGAGGGTCCTCTGAACAAGTATGAAACCCTATTTTATAATGTGTATGAATTACATTTTATTAAACAAAGGCCGGTGTTAAAATATTTACTAAATCATAATACATTAAACAAACGCTCAGCAAATATTTGGCGTTATTATTAAAATTATTAATTACTCAACAAAGGAAACCAACATTTGAGTTTATACCGGGTGCATTTACTATATCCCAAGACCCTCTTTATAAAGTTTTTTTAAAATTATTTACACGAAACCCTTTTTGTCAAATCATGCTACGTTGAAAGAAGGCTAAAGGGTAATATATTTGGCAAATCATATTTCATTGAACGGAGAAACACTTTATCAAATCATCGTATTAAGCTATGCCTAAGTTCCTCTCACCTGAAATCGCACATATGATGTCGTCGGGTTGGAGGAGCGTGTTTATACACCCTCCAATTCAGCACCCGATATGAAACAAAGATCTTTCGCCCAAAACAAGATCAATGGCTGGGATGCATAGGGTCAAAAAGGGCTCGCTAAACCACCTTCCATTCTCCACCCGATATAAGAGGAGGATCATTGATTTAAAGCAACTCCAATCCCTAGATTCTATCAAAGCCTGCATCTTGGCTGGAGATTTTAGGACTTTTGACAACGAAATTCATTTATTTTCATTTGAACCTCATTAATGCTTTGGTTGGGAATTCATTTCAGAGTCGTTTACCGAGGTGTAGGAATAGTTCGGAAGGCTAGCCAAAATCTGAATAAAAAATAATTTCAAAAAATTTTGTAGAGGCAGTATTTGAATCGTGTTTTGGATGGTGGAAATAGATTCAGCACCATCAAAAATGTCTAGGACACCTAAAATTTTGAAGTTTAACAATTATAACTTGGTTTTACAAAAATCCTTACGGTATTTTCTCTATGACCAAAATTTCCATAACTTTTGGGGCAATTCCTCCAACTAATTAGACTATCCATTCATTTCAAACTATGTTTACTTACATCAATTTCACTCTGAAAGGTATTCTGGCATTTAGGGTATTCATTATTGTTTGAAGGCTTTATCGAGAATTACCGTGGAGGATTGAACCAAGAAAACGATCAAATAAGATTTAGGGTTTAGTTATATTTCGAAGGGTTTTACCAGGTTTTACTGCATAGGCAAAATCAAAGGAAACACTTTAAATTAAATGAAAGGTATGTAAATGGAGATTACCTGTGATTTTTCCTCAGTTATTTTGGAAGAAAACTGAGGTAATGAGGTAAAGAAGATGTGTTTGTTGTAAATTTTACTCATACAATTTCCTTATGATTTATTAAAGACTAAAATCTATTTGTATTATGCAAGATATTAATCATGAAATGATTATAAATTATAATCTGAATTGAATTATTTCGATGGAGGATTACTCTAACTGTTCAAGCCAAGAAGGCGTGGAGCCCTCAAGTTCAAGGCAAAGGGGAAAGGGATTAAAGTTTTCAACCATGCGAGAAACAAAATATGATTTTCGAAATTCATTTTGTTTTCATTTAGTTAAGCAGTTAAGGGCCATTACCAAGACAATTACTTAAATCTCTATATATAAAACCCTCAAACTCATTTTGAAAAGGGTGTTGGTTTCATGGGTGGCTTACATTTTAGGGTCTGATTACACTTCTTGTGTGGATTGATTGACAAAGGTTTTGGAGGTTCTATCATATGCATTCTTGAATAACTTTTTATTTGTGTGCTTCTGTTTTCTTCCATGTTCGGCATGTTTTTTATCAAAATTTGTGGGCTATATATATACTGACCTGATCGATTTATAATTTGTTGAAGGTTCATTAATTCATATATTCTCACTCATAAAAAAATACTATCTGGGACGCACGAATTGAAATATTTAGTTGACCTGTTAATTGATGTGCTAGTGCAGGGCACTTCTTCTCTGATTAACCATAGTTCTTTTAAAATATTACATACCATCAATACACGTGTTTTATTCCGTCTTTTTTTCATCAGTCATCCGCACCAATCTATTTCGAGAAAAAATAACGGAGTTGTCTATAATGCGACTTTTTGGAGATTCGGGTGGCGGAATCCGGCAGAAGAAATGAGGTTAAATCTTGATTTTTAGCAGTTAAAATGGTTTTTTAACTGCATATTTGGATTCAGCGCCCTGAAAAACCCCTGGACCATTGATTGTGCAGAAACTAGCTATCAAACTTGGGATTCCAATGAATTGCTGCGGGATTTTGACCGGAAAAATCCGCCAGAAAGACTTTCAAAAAGTCGCGTTATAGACTACTGCAAAAATAACAAACTAGTAAATGGCATGAGAATTATTGGTTTGTTATAATAGTTAATGAATTCATTCACTTGTCAATATATATACAATTGATCGTGTAATTTCTGCTATGCACTATTGAGAAGTAATATAATACATGATATTGATTTTTGTTTTACTATTATTATAACAAATAATATAATACTTGAAATATTGAAATGCTATGTACTATTGAGAAGCAATATAATACATGATATTGATTTTTGTTTTACTGTTATTATAACAAATAATATAATATTCGAAATATTGAAATACTTTATGTTGGTTTTTTTTATTTTTTATTTTCTTTTGTTTTAATTTTTATTTATGTGATATTGTTAATTATTTAAATTGCATATTTGAATATTTTTTTTGACTTGTCGCACTATGTTATTTTAAATCTCCTTCCCACCTATAGCTTAACCATTCATTTTTTCTTACTGATTTGAAAATCTATTTAAATCATACTAATTTGAGGGAATTCCCTTGGTGGGTAGAGAGAGCCCGTCTCTATCCTAAAGCGATAGGATCCTTGGGATCCTCATTGAATGTCTTTCTAGGTTGTCTTTCAACGTGAGGACAATATGGGAAGCAACAAGCTCTTTACACATTAGACAGACGACATAGGAATAGGATCTCATAAATAAGCAGAAATAACACGGCTAGTAAGGGGAACAACGCTATGTTTGTGGAAAAAAACTTGAAAATAATTATCGACAAAGGCCGTCCCTCATGGGAACTTTAGTGGAATGGAAAATTGTAGCGAAACTAATGAGTTATGGTCTGAAAGTTAAACAGTGAAAGGAAGTCTAAAAGACTTTCGAAGATGAATCCAAAAATCACACAAATGTATTATAAAGTATATCACTTTATTGTCCACATTTTATATATGTTTAACATGGTATCAGAGCAGCAAAAGAATTCTGGGCTTTCTCCAATTTGAACCACTGTTTTTGTGCCTTGCCCAACCACTGGTTTGTGGTTTTCACTACCCCATTGTGCTTGCATTCTGAAATGAAAACACATAAATTTAATTTGAGCTTCGGCTCTCGGCGCTACCATCCACACCCAATTAAAAGCTTCGGCTCTCGGCGCTACCATCCACACCCAATTAAAAGTTGTCATACCGTCATTCTCTGCATCCCTGCCATGTACAATTTTAAAATAATTTTTTTGCCATCTCTGCTCATTGTTTACCTTGTCAGGGGCATTTCCTTTGCTCACCAAACCTGCGTACATAAAATCTGTTAAGCTCAATTAATTTTTCCAGCTGTAACCTACAATTATGGAACTAAACTTCAGTCTTTCCTTAATTTTTGGAAACCAACTGCAGTAATTTCCTTAAATTAAGAAAATCAACTGCAGTTAATTAATTTTCTGGTTGGAGCTTCTGAAGTGGTCCATTACTCCATCTGGAGTTCTCTACCTTGATCTGTGGAACACCTGACACATAGCCATTAGAAGCTTGATGGAAGCTTGGCTATAAATTCATCTGATTGGTCGCCAAGCTAGTATCTCAATCCCCTTCAGTTGTTTACACCATCTAGCTGAGAGAGCATAGCTTGGAAGTGCCTTCAGATTTTCTGTGATTTTTCTTTTTGCTTGGATTGAAATTGGAGTGCTGTTTCATTGAAGAAGCAAGTGCATTGTGGTTTGCAGCAAGAGCGTCATCAATGGCTAGAGGTAATCCTGGGCATTGAAATTTAATTTTTAGATTCTTTAAAGTATTCAGATTCCGCATATAGAATTGCTATAAATTTATTTACATTTGGTATCAGAGCCTTCACACTTATCTCTGCGTTGATGTGTTCTGTATTTTGTTGGATTGTTTGTGATAATACGCATCCGCATGATTTGTATGGAACTATAATCTGGAATGAACCTTTGCTAGCTACAGTAAAGAATATTCAATATAGAGATATGTGCAAACATCAAGATAGCATTTTAATTACAGACAAAGTTGCTAATCTATGTATGCATATGCAAACCAACTTTTGGCTGGAGTTTTAAATAGCAATTTACCTTTGGCTGTGACGTGAGCACTTACGTTTTCCTCCAAAAGCTTTTGAAATGAAGAAACAAAATTAACATATCGAAGTGCATTTTCAAAAATGGATATAATGCTGCTATACTAACGCATTTCCAAAGCCCATCGTTAAGATATTGCAGCAAACAATTACCAAACAAATATCCTGTGCCAGCTTCGGTTAATTGGTGAGGTCGACGAAATGATGAGCTATCCGCCAGGGGTCCCTGGTCTATGTGATATATGAACCCTACAAAAAGGTTTCTGGGTTATGAACTTGTTCTGCATGTCGATTTGGGTTGTGGTTGCAAAATTCAACTCCTGCTTCAGTAAAATGTACAATTTAATCAGAGAGTTGAATTAGGCAAAATCCTGTCAAAACTTATGTGTGGGATGTAATCACAGTTATATACTTCTGAAGTGAATTCTCCGCAAACACTTGCAATCTTTGAAGTATTGTCCATCCGAACTTCTTTCGTGAGAATGTTGGTACTGCAATCTCCATTAAGTAGAAGCTGTGAATCCTCTTTGAGTCCTCCCCATATTGAAACAACATATAGTAAGCTCAGAAACCCCTTCCACAGGTCTTGGTAGATGTTCATCAGACCTCTTGTTGGCTTATTACAATATTGAGGTCTGGGAACTATTTGTAGAACTGAACCTCTTCATAACCCTTCCTTGCTATAATTTATATGGTGGCAAGAAGCAATTGTCGAGTACTAATGCTTTGCTGTAATGTGTGTGGTTTTGTTACGAGTTTCTTTTGATCTGCTGAGCATGATATACATCGCAGTCCTCATATTGCAACCTCGAGCCTAAGGTTCATAGTACAGGCTATTGTTTTCAAAATAAAATTATTTTGGAAAATAGTATTAAATGGTTGAATCTACATACAACTGATTATTACTCATTTTGTGCAAACCCTGGGTGATGGGGGTAGTCTTAACATTGCGTATTCCATTTCAGTAATTAGACTTGCCACTCACAGTATAGTTGTACAAGAATCATGATTTGTTACACCCGATTCTATGACAATCTAGATTATATATTCGACTAAGGCATGAAGTATAAAAAATAGCAATACTGAATATACGAAAAATTTCTGAACCATATGAATTACTTTATATGGGTTTGATTTATAACATATGGAGTTGGTTATGTAATTTAATACATTTGTTAAAAGTGGGTTATTTATATACTACATATACATGTAGTTATCACTTAAGAATTCAGTCTTTTTTTACCAAAGGAATTTATATTTGGAAAATTTAAAGAATACATACCTTTTTGGGAAAGTAAAAGATTGTGATGAAAGTAATTAAAATATATATATATATATATATTGTTTGATTTATAAACTTGAGGATGGAGCCTGAAGTCAAGCCAGCTAGCTTTCGAACTGCATTTGCTATGCAAGTGCAAAGTAGATCAATGCTGCTTTAGTCAATCTCCGGATTTTGTTTATAAATTAAACAATTGCTTGTCAGTCATTTACGTTATATGGAGTTTATTTAAAATGTCAATTTGACTTACTCCTTTCAGTAAACATTATTTTTTTTGGTTAAATTTTTATGTAAAGAATAATGTCTAGTGATCTATATAATTTTAATTAATTAGAGAATAGCCACAACATCTTTAATGAATTAAAATTATATATTTTGATTGGTTAGATCACATAAAGATTATTTAGACATTAAATTGTAATTAATTAGACTAAATATAATAAATTTTATCCCACAGGAATTTTTATTATATTTATGTAATTAATTAGGATAAAATTTCATAACCTACCTACAGGAGGTATGAATTAATAGTTTTATCATAAAGTTCAAAACAATGAATAATTGAATCTGCTTGAATTAAAAATTTAGCCCATAGGGAATTTTTATGTCATTAGATTCAATTTTGAGCATGATTTACATTGGTAAAACATGAAATTTTAGTAAGCCTCAATTTTAAGTTTCTTGAAAATGACTTGATCAGTGGGAGCGATCAAACCAGAAACATAGTTTTTGAAAAGGATCATTAAGAATCTCACACTTCCACTTTGGAAGACGAGTTCGTCTCCTGTTTTGAGGCTACTTTACATGGTGTATGGCTTAAGAATTTCATTTCTGGGCTTAGAATTATGGATTCTATCTCTAAGCCATTGAGAATATATTGTGATAATTCAGTTGCTGTTTTTTATGGCTAAAAACAACAAAAGTGGGAGTCGAAATAAACACATCGATATTAAGTATTTAGCTATAAGGGAACGTGTTAAAGAAAAGAAAGTGGTCATTGAGCACGTCGCTGAATTGATGATTGTTGATCCTTTGACTAAGGGCATGCCACCATTTAAATTCAAGGATCATGTAATAAATATGGGACTTGGTTCCATTATGTAGTTTCTCATTGTATGGACAATGTTATTTTAATTAAATTCTTAATTATTGTGATGTTTTTTCTCATATTTATGTGCACCTTAAGTTGATTTGAGAAAATTCATTTAAGAAGGACCAAGAATAAACATAAGGTTTATTCATTAAGAAATTGTTACCACATAAATTATAATAAGAATAAATACATAGTAATACATGGAAGATAATACTCGTTATTAGAGGACTTATCGCCATGATTCATGTATCTATTACTTAATACAGATTATCAATGGTTTTTAAGTTGAGACATTAAGTTTGGAAGTATGGACCAAGTGGGAGAATGTTAAGCTCAATTAATTTTTCCAGGTGTAACCTACAATTATGGAACTACACTGCAGTATTTCCTTAATTTTTGGAAATCAACTGCAGTAATTTCCTTAAATTAAGGAAATCAACTGCAGTTAATTAATTTTCTGGTTGGAGCTTCTGAAGTGGTCCATTACTCCATCTAGAATTCTCTGCCTTGATCTGTGGAACACTTGACAGATAGCCATTAGAAGCTTGATGGAAGCTTGGCTATAAATTCATCACATTGGTCCCCAAGCTAGTATCTCAATCCCCTTCAGTTGTTTACACCATCTAGTTGAGAAAGCATAGCTTGGAAGTGCCTTCAGATTTTCTGTGATTTTTCCTTTTACTTGGATTGAAGCTGGAGTGTTGTTTCAGTGAAGAAGCAAGTGCATTGTGGTTTGCAGCAAGAGCGTCATCAATGGCTGGAGGTAATCCTGGGCATTGAAATTTAATTTTTAGATTCTTTAAAGTATTCAGATTCCGCATATAGAATTGCTATAAATTTATTTACAAAATCCTCATTTTCACTCTTCTTGTCATCTCTGCAAGAACTGAATAAGCATTACAGGTTTTACGTTACAAGCTTATCGACTTATGTGTCATTGTTTCTCCTCAAAGATTCTTTTGTTTATCGCTGAAAGACATACCACAATCGAATATCCAGAAATTCTTCAATTTCAGTGATTGTTGTACTGTTCATTTCCCATGTTGGTCGACACTTGCCTTTAATTCTTTGTTTCAAATAAATAAGTCATGAAGAAGGGCTCGATCCTAGATTGTGAAGAGCACAAACCTGGTCGCTGCTAGTGGTGAATGCACTGAGATTGGCTAAATTGGTGGGGGTCGTGAGGATGTTTATCCTAGAGCTCGACAGACAAGGCTATGTCTCTCCATAAAGGAGCCGTGGCATATATGTTATATTTGAATGGTGCGCTGACACGATTGGTTTGTTGAATGCCATAAATATGGAATACAAAAGGTCATTTCTTTGTCATTATTAAAGTCCCCTCCTTAATGTTGGTCTCGAACTCTAGTTCTTCATTGAATAAAACTTTGATTCATCTCTGAATGGGGTTATAGTGTTTTTTTATATCATTGAATGAATACTGGTGCGCAACAGTTCGAAGACAGTGCATTGAAGAGATCAGAGTATGGTGGAATGTTGTTGCTCGTTCAAATTGGTGCATGGTATCCTGCGTTAATGGTATCCTTGAAAGGTTTGTGCCAAGCGACGGAACCACACATTGGATCAATTTTCTCAAAGTGCTTTTCTTGTGACATGAACCCTGGAATTTATGCAGTTGTATCTCTGTGCTGGAATGCCACTCTATCTCTGCTAGCACATCTCTGTGTGTATTATTAAATGTCGTGAGCGATTAGTTGAGTCCTTAAGTTTGTTGGACATTGTTGCATAATACTCCTCGAACGCGTCTCTGTATGTAGTACCCAAAATATCTCCCATTATCTATGCGTCATTATCATCAAATTCGTCCAAGGCAACCTCCAGCACTGAATATGAAGTTGTGAGATGCTCAAACTCTTGAGCTCCAAAGTAATAAACCACTTGAATTTGGTGATAGGGCATTTTCACGTTCATCAAGTTTTACCATTTGGGAGCAACCTATTTTCAAGCAGCACGTCATCAATGATGTCACAGAGTAAGGTAGCAAGTTGCATGGACTTTCCTTCGGAGCATTAACATCGGCATCAACATTTTTTGTGTGTAAGGATTTGACAATCCCATCACTTTTATTTACTATGCTTTGGTTTGAATGATTTAATCCTATGTTACCAGAAACTGGAAACGGGAAAAGAAACGAGAAACGAGAACGAGACAAGAAACGGAATTCTGAGGTTTCGCATTCAAGAAACGAGGAGAGAGAAAAAATAAAAAAATATAAAGAAAACATAAAACAAAACATTCATTTACATAACAAAACATTCATTTACATAGCTGAAAAATGTAATCATCCCATTTATGATTTACCCATAATGGATTAGTGTGTATTGCCAGACGCCGGGGCGAATATATGACCCTGCTCCAATGCTAGGGAGATACAACAGTGGACTCTTATGACCTCCTACAATGCAGGGAGATATAACAGTGGATTATAGCCTGCTCCAAATTAGTAACTACTAACATTAAAAATCTTTGTGGGATTGATGTTGGGTGTAAAGTTTGGCTTGATTTATGCTATTTGAGTTATAAAAACTATAGCTTTATCGGAAAAATGGGAGATAATGGAAAATACATGGGAAATGCCACAAATCCCGATTGTAAATAAGCTTGGGTCCAAATTGACAATTGAAGCGACATGTGCAATGAAACTATGTTCTTTCAATCAAACTATAGATTCCCTGTCTGGGAATATTAGTGTAATCGCTCAAATCGTTGTTATACATTCTTCAATGTGCATTGTTGAAGATACACACCCCAAACCACCTCCCAAACAGGTAATGAAAGTTAAATTTTTAGCGCTGACCATGAAGACCAGAATGGACGTAGAAAACGGCGTTTTCCGTCCCGTTCCGTTTCTTGTGCGTTTTTTTCCAGAAACCCTTGCTACCGTCCCGTTTCTGGTAACATAGAAATTTTAATCTCGACATAAGGACAAGATCATTTTGGCACATCAGCGAGAGATATATCCCAAACTTGAAACATGCATTGTCTACTAGATGGTTGAATAGAAAACTAATGTTGGTGAAGAAACCATAAGCTTGAACGTTCTTCAAGAATATGTAAAGACACGCCAAGAGGTCTCAGTTTTGTGAGTGCTTTGGTTTCTTAATTTAAAAATTTGTGGGCTGGAAGATTCAAAACACGCCAAGTTCCATGTAATAAAATAAGCACTTGCGTCCTTTGCAAATTTAGTGATATTGTTGCATTTTTCTTTCACTATATAGAACAAGTATACAAGTCTTTGGATTTCCATTCATGATGGCCAAAATTGATGATGCATTAGATATGTTAAATACCTTAATTCATTCCAATATTGATGAGATGTTTAAAATCAGCAAGGATAATCTGTCTCATATTAAAACTTGTTTTCAAAATGCATAAGAGAAAATAGAGTTTTTGTAGCTAGAAACACAGTTACAACAAAATGAGTTACAACAGCATAAGCATCATTCTGAACTTGTTTTTGTTCAAAGCAATCCTCTAATTGAGTTTAAAACAGAGTCCCATCAACTGCCAGAAAGTGGTCAAATCAGTGACGTTGAGGTTGACTCCCATCATGTGCCCATTTTAGGAGCATATTTGCATACAGGTGCGGAAATTTAGCCTGCACTTACCAAGCCAATCATTAAACCTTGGGAAGAGCTTGTCGGCAACAAACACAAAATAGGTTTTGGATATAATAAGGAGGTGTCCTTTATATTTCAGATTATTCAAAGCCCATCAAATTTGCCGCATTTCTTCATGACAACTCACCTTCACCTATTCTAGATTCTGCTCCACATTCACAGCCAAAAGTTGTCAAATGCCAACATTGTGACCAAGTTGGCCATGTGAAAGATCATTGTTTTGATATTCATCTATGTTGTTATGTAAAAATTTGTTAATATTATGTAAAAATTAGTTAGTGTAATTTACTAGGAAAAATCTTGGTTCCACCACTGTGATCGCTCCTATCCACAACCACTGGCACCACGAAACCTCTGGTACTGTCGTCTCATTGCTTCACGCATTTCGCAGTGTTGGCATCTCCTTGCCCTCGACCACTGTCTCGGTTTGTTCTTCTGTTGTATCGTTCACCCTGCTACACCTCCGCAGCCCTGTCCATTCTGCCATCCGTCCCCCCTATCCGCTAAACAACATCGTTCCAAGTCTGTCTCCCCCGTCTCTTGTTGCACCCTATCAGACTCATGCTCCCAACCGCCGATTATCCTTGCCATCCACACCCTGTCCCAATCCGTCTACACTACCTTTGTTCTTGCTGTCCATACTCCCGCTGACCATCCAAGCCACCCGCATCTCCCCGCCCATGCTGTTCACCATTTTTTATTCCCCGACGGCCCACCGTTGTTCACACACTGCTCGATCGTCGCAGCGTTGTCCTAACCGTCCGCTGTTTGCCGGTTATCTACCCACATTTGCCACCAATCAACGTGGCCGTTGACTCTCGGGCATGTCTATGCCGTTTCATTTCGATCAAATATTTTTAAATTTGATATTGAATTTTCATTATATATATATATATATATAATATATATATATATATTATATTAAATAAACATATATTATAATAATGATATATAATTTAATATATATATACATATATTATATAGTAAAAAAAATATGTTATATAATTTAATTTATATATAGATATATAAATTGGCAGACAAATTTACACCCCCACAGACTCGCTCAATGTCAATGTCAATGGCAGATTTCAATAAAAGATTGATTGAATTGGAGAATAGGATTACTAACCACTCTGATGATTTCAATAAAAAATTAGTTGATTTTGAGAATAAGTTTAATGGGCACTTTGATGATATCAAGAGGCTTCAGGATACGACAAATCGAATAGAACTACAGATGGGACAAAACCATATCCAAACCGAAATAAATCAAAAACAAACCTTGGCATTGCTGAACCACTTGTGTAGAAAGCGTGATATTACACTCGAACAACTACTCCAAGTAGATGGAGAAAATCAAGAGCACAATTCATCAGAATCAACAAAATCAACATACTCTCAAAAAGCTAAATCTCCAAAAAAATTAGTGACACCCCACCAAGAAAATAATAACGCAAATTTTTCAAATAAGCAACTCGGGGATACATTTACCAATCAACATCCTTTTTTCGCTCAACCATTAGCAATATATCAACAAAGGGCAAAAGTCAAGATGCCTAAATTCGATGGAAACAAAAAATATAGTGTTGCATGGATAAATAAAGCAGAAGAATACTTCGAGGTTTATGACATCAACGATGATGACAAAAGGCTTAGGCACGCATCCATGAAAATGGAAGGAGAAACATATAATTGGTATATTTGATGGAAGAAGACAACAATCACCATCAGTTGGAGGAAATTTAAAAATGCATTCTTTAAAAGATTCCAAGGTGTAAAAGAAGAAAAGTTTTTCAGCACTCATCAAATTACGACAAAAAGGAAGTGTGGATGAGACACTCAAGAATGGGAAACCTTAGTGACACGAGTACCTGGGTTATCAAAGTCTCGTCTAGTTTAATCATACATCTCTGGACTTAAAACTCATTTACAAGTAGAACTTGACCTTCATGACATTAAGTCAATAGAAGTAGCAAGACGAAAAGCAAAAACTACTGAAAAGAAATTTGAACAAATACTGTGGTCAAAACCGGAAAAAGTGTATTCAAAATGAAAAGTGCCCCAATGTGTGGATTCAAATAATACAAGATATGTTCCACCACATTGTCGTGAAGGTGAAAAACCTAATATGGAAATACAAAGGATAAAAGAAGGCAAATGCAAATGCTGTGGTGAGAAGTGGAACCCCAAACATAGGTGTGCTAAAGGAAAAGAATCAAAGAACCTATATAATTGTGAAGCAACTAATGATTCAAACAGTGAGGATTTTGACATAGAAGAAACAGAAGATGCCCCAAAATTCTCACCAGAATTAGATGACGGAAGTATTCCGCAAGTGTCACTATCAGCTATGACAGGTATATCACAACCTCAGACTTTAAAATTGAAAGAACATATAAAGAAGAACAACGTAGTGGTTCTCATCGACTTTGGTAGCACACAAAATTTTTTAGATGCATCATTGGCAAAGAGACTTAATATTTTCTCATTCCCCTTACCAAACATGAAGGTGATGGTAGCTGAAGGTAAGAAGATTGAAAAGGTACGGAAATGCCATAAGGTCAAATTGTAGATTCAATACTTTAATTTAGAATCTTTGTTCTTCATGGTACTATTAGGTGGAGTAGATGTAGTCTTAGGTATTCAATGGCTACGAACTCTAGGCACTTGTGTTGCCAACCATCAAGTACAATTCATAAGATTTAAATGGGGAGGTCAAAGGTACAAATTACACGAATTCCAAGCACCAGAGAATCAACTTGTATTATCATCTCAGATGATGAAGATAATTTCAAAAGGAGCACCCGCTTATGTAGTACAATGTCACCAATTAGAAATGTTATCTGCAAATATGATCAATGAAAAGTCACCAGAAGCATGAATAAGTATTTCAAGACCTACCTATGAAAATGCCTCCTAACAGGGAAATTGAGCATACAATAGAAGTCAAAGCAGGGTCAGACCTTGTCAACATCAAGCCATACCGATATCCACATCACCAAAAGACGGAAATTGAGAGATTAATCCAAGACCTTTTAAAGTGTGGGATCATCTCGAAAAGTAAAAGTTTGTATGATGCTCCACTGATATTGGTAAGGAAGAAGGATGGTTCATTCAGGCTATGCATTGATTATAGAGGATTAAACAAAATAACAATTAAAAACAAGTTCCCAATTCCCTTTATTGACGAAATGTTGGATGAGATACATCGCACAAAATACTTCTCAAAATTGGACTTAAGGTCAGGCTATTATCAAATCAAAATCAGGTTAGAAGACATACCAAAAACAACATTTCGAACACACGAAGGTCACTATGAATTTAAAGTAATGCCGTTTGGGTTAACCAATGCACTAGCAACATTTCAAGCAACTATGAACAAATTATTTCGTCCACATCTTAGGAAGTTTGTATTAGCATTCTTTGACGATATTTTAATTTACAGTAAAACTTGGAAGGAGCACTTACAACATCTGGATAAAGTTCTTACACTACTAAAAGAGCATCAATTTTATGCAAAAAGATCCAAATGCACCTTCGGAAAGGAAGAAGTAGAATACCTTGGACACATTATATCCCATGAAGGCGTAAATGTGGACCCTAACAAAATCAAAGCTATAAAGGAATGGACCAAACCAGTTAATGTATCCAAGCTAAGAGGGTTCTTAGGTTTGACTGGGTATTACCAAAGGTTTATTAAAAACTATGCACATATAACTGCGCCTTTGACAAACCTTTTAAAGAAGAATTCATTTCTATGGGATGAGGAAGTAGGAAGGTGTTTTGAAAAATTAAAAAAAGTTATGTCTAATGCCCCAGTATTAGCAACACCAGATTTTTCTAAACCATT
Organism: Pinus taeda; assembly: GCA_000404065.3. Taxonomy (NCBI): domain Eukaryota; kingdom Viridiplantae; phylum Streptophyta; class Pinopsida; order Pinales; family Pinaceae; genus Pinus; species Pinus taeda. The sequence continues at coordinate 213,901 of APFE030627925.1, read as the reverse complement.
TATCATCGAGTGTGATGCTTCCGGATTCGATATAGGTGCAGTAATGCAAGAAGGGCATCCAATAGCTTTTGAAAGCATCAAGCTCAATAAAAGAAAACGCCTCAAGTCCACATACAACAAAGAAATGCTCGCTATTATGCACGCACTAGATAAGTGGAGGCAATATCTTTTGGGAAGTAAGTTCTCCATTCGAACAAACCATAACAGTCTCTAGCACCTCCTTCAACAAAAAGCACTTTCTGAAGAACAACAAAAATGGATTGAAAAAATTGTCGCCTTTCACATGGAAATACTACATAAAAGGGGAAAAGACAATGTAGTAGCAGATGCCCTATTAAGGAAAGACGAAGAACCAACACTACTTGCAATCTCGGTTGTTGTTCTTGAATGGCATAACGAGATTCGAAGTGAGTATGCTAAGGATCCAGAAATAACAGCAATAATCAATAACCTTCCCAACAACTCAAAATTTGAATGGAAGAATGATATTCTATGGTACAAGGGAAGAATTTATCTAAATGCAAATTCCAAGTTTAAAATTAAGGTACTCAAGGAGTCACATGATTCGTCGTCAGCTGGACATGTAGGATTCTTTAAAGACTTACTACAATGCATGTCAATCCTTCTTTTGGAAAGGAATGAGTCGCAATATTCAGAAGTATGTTGCAGAGGGTGACACATGTCAAAGGAATAAAAGTGAAAATATTACGACACCTGGTTTACTTCACCCTTTAAACATTCCAAATAAAAAATGGAAAGAAATTTCAATGGACTTTATTGAGGGATTACCCGTATCTGAAGGCAAGGACAAGATTTTCGTAGTGGTCGACAGTCTCACCAAATATGCTCACTTTATGGCAATAAAGAAATCATACTCAGCTAAACAAATTGCTGAAATATTTTGCAAAAATATATATAAATTACACGGTTTTCCGAAAGTCATTGTGAGTGATAGAGATGCCAAATTCAAGGGTAATTTCTGGAAGGAGTTGTTCAACCACATAGGAACCTACCTAAATATGAGTTCCGCTTATCACCCTCAAACAGATGGACAAACAAAGGTTGTCAATAAATGTTTGGAGGCCTACCTACGTTGCTAGGCTATAGAAAAAAAAAATAAGTGGGCTCAATGGATGCATCTCATTGAATGGTGGTATAATTCTACTTATCATACGCCAGTAAAAATGACGCCATTTCAAGCCTTGTACGGATATGAGCCCCCTAAATGGAAGGATCTAGCTATTGTCCAGACAAATCTACCTACTGTTAAAAATCAACTAGAAGAAACCCAAAAAATCGTCCAAATACTGAAAGAAAACTTGAATACTGCAAGGAATCGTACGAAACAACAAGTAGATCGAAACAGAACCGAAAGAGAATTTGAAGTCGGAGAATGGGTGTTTGTCAAGCTCCAACCATACAAAAAATTTTCCTTAAAGAAAAAAGGAAAAAATAAATTGGCACCAAAGTTCTATGGACCTTATCAGATCAACAAAAAGATCAGCCAAGTTGTGTATGGTTTAAACCTTCCAGAGAAAAGTCGTCTTCACAACGTCTTCCATGTCTCTTGCCTTAAAAGGGCACTAGGCGACCACCAATCCGCGCAAACAACACTTCCGTCTCTGGATGATGAAGGAAGGGTCATTCTACAACCAGAAGGTATTTTATCTACTAGAGAAAGAAAGCTTCGACGTCGTACAATCAAGGAATACTTGATTAAGTGGAAGGATCTACTAGAAGAAGAAGCTTCTTGGGAGACTGATGCATTTTGTCAACAACATCCGTCGTTACGTATGCTTTGAGGACAAAGCATTCTTTCGAGAGGAAGACAATGTTATGTAAAAATTAGTTAGTGTAGTTTATTAGGCAAAAGGGCATGATCTTTCACCAAAAGGCACCTAAGGCGGTATATAGACCGGGCTTCTCTCAAAAATGTAATCATCATTCAATTATTAATATAATATTTATTTAATTTTGTTTATTACAGAAGTTTTACACTTCACATGTGAGCATTGTGGTCAGTACACTCATTCTTCAAACAGATGCTTAAAAAACAAGCACAAAAATTCACCTTGGATGGATCGCTTCTTGGCAATGGGCTTCAACAACCAAGAAGAGATTTAAGTCATATGTCAGAATTTCTTCTAGAGTATTAAAAAGTCTTGCAATTGAGTTTTCTCCATCATCTCACCTTGTATCTGACAGGGGGGAAATTGATGGTCATCTACAAGTTTCAAAGATACATCAAGCGAGCCTCAACCACAGCTTAACTCTGCTACCTGAGCCTATATCCGGAAACAACCATACCCATATTCAGATTTGTAGCTAGAGATAGAGAAGACCCTAAGCATGCCTTTGGTTGGTGGCCTTCCTTAAACCACCACAAGTTGCAAACCTCCCTTTTCCCAGGTCGAAGGCCTATCTCTCCAAAGCATTAAGGAGCACTTCCTTTAGCAAAAGACGTAAGCTTCTTGCCAGATTTGGAAGAGTTCTGGGAATCGCACTAAGCATTCCTTTGGTAGGTGGCCTTCCTTAAACCACCGTAGGTTGTAGACCTCCCTTTTTTCCAGGTTGAAGGTCTGCCTCTTCAAAGCATTAAGGAGCACTTCCTCCAGTAGAAGACTTCAACTTCTTGCCATATTTAGAAGAAGTTGATTTGTGGTCGCATCAGATGTGCTCTAGCCATGAAAATTTGTGGAGAGGCTAAAGGACATGAGATCTCCAAGACCCAGAAATGGTTTAGATAGATTGTACCCAGTTTGGGAGATATTAAAATAATTAATATTTTTAATGGAGTTCATAAGTCTACACTTAGGAAAAATAAAATATTAATGGGTATCAATATAAAACTGGGTTAGAAGGTTCCAAAAGTCATGGATCAAGCCAAATCTAATCTTAGCCATTGATTAGAGATTTAATCTCGGTCGTTGAAGGACCAACGAGAAAAGTATACGAAGAGGCTTGAGGGTTAGTTGGAAGACACGTGAGAGTGATAAGTGATTCGATTTGCTAGAGCAGGGTTGCTAAGCAAAGTCGAATCAGTGATTAGCAGCGAGGGGCAGTGAGTATTGGGCAGAGAGGTAGAGATAGTGCCAAGAGACCAGTGCAAAAGCAGAGAGCCAGAGACAGCAGCCAGTTCAGGCCATGCAGAGGCCAGCAGAGACAACGCAGAGGCTAGAGGGACTGCGTCATCCATGCAAAGGTTGCAGGAGTAATGCAGAGGGTCCCAGAGGTTGCGCAATGCCTTAGAGGGCTAACGCATAGAGCTTTGAGGCTGACGCAAGGCAGCAGAACGCTGACGCAGGGGCCAGAAGGGCCAACACAAAGCTTCAGAGATGCTGGGAAGGGTTTCGTGAGACAGGTTTTGTAAATACCTGTTTCCGAATAGAGAGGTATTACTGTCGTGTATTTTTTCTCTGTCGAGTGAGCTGGTTAGGCACCCAGTTGTACTCAAGGAAATACTACATAATAATAAACCCTCAGAATAGCTACACCGGTTTTCCCGCATTGGGGTTTTCTGGGGACATTTGTCCAAAAATAACGATGTCACTTGTGTGTTTGTTTTCTTTCAGCTGATGATTTGTAGATGCTGTGACTGTATTGTGTTTATTTTGGTGAATTTACAAGTAGAAGAAATAAACGAACATAATACAGATTAATTTTATAATAGATAGACTTAGAAAATTCAACATGGTATCAGAGGGAGGTTGCAGATCACAGGAAAGCTGAAGGCATCAGTTGGGCAAAGAATTTGCAGTAGATTCAACTGTCCCGAGTGACAGAGCTGATCCTTGTAGAAAGCGATAAAGGAAGGGTTGACGTAGAGGGACTACGTCATTAGTCTAGGCCTGAGAGAGGCTAGCGTAGAGGCCGAGGAGGGCAGAAATAGGCTCACGCAGGGCTGACCCAGTTGGCTGAGGGAGTTGTTTTACCAGTGCCGAAATTGCGCAGAGCCAAGAGGCTCAATCCTTCAGTTGCTGGGGTGAAGGAAGTTGTGGGCAGTTTGCGAGAGCGAAGCTGGTGGGGTATTGTGGTTAGAACAGTACCTAACAGGGCAAAACCAAGGTAGAAGGAGTTGTTGCCGAGGTGGACTTCTAGCCAAGGAATCGGGATCAGTGTTGTAGTTGCACAGACAATCAAAGAGGGGCAACTTGACGATTGGCAGAAGGATTTGTAGGAGGGAAATCAGGACTTAGAGGGAGTCTAGAAGAGAACTTCCAAATGGGAAGTAGAGAGACTCAGCAGGAGTCAAACCGAGAACTTCCATGCGGGAAGTAGAGAGACTTGGAGAAGTCAACAGAGAAGAGCAGAGAGATGGCCATGAATGCGTTGAGGGATCAAGATAGGCTGGATGGAGCATCCAACTTTGTGGTCTTGAAGGCCAGGATCCTATCCATTCTAGACAAACACCACATCAAGGGCTTTGCCTTGAGAGTAATGGCTATCCCAGTTGACCCAGTAGCTAATGAAAGGTACGAGGAGGCAATGGCCAAGGAAAAATGCATCATCCTTGATGGGGTCAAGGATCATGTGGTCCAACATATTACCGAGAAGGAGACTGTAAAGGAAATGTGGGATACCTTGAAGATGTTGTACCATCATACTTCCATTCAGAAGAACATGTTAGTTGAGAATCAACTACGGTCATACTAGATGCAGAAGGGAGAGCAGGTAGATCTCTTCCTCAGTCGGTTGAAGGAGATCCGGGACCGACTTCCATAGGAGCCACGCCCGATCAAGAGTTGATGGTAAGAACTGCACTAAACTCAGTCTCCAAGGAGTGGGAGACATTTGTCCAGAGCATACTGGGCAAGGCGAATCTTCCATATTGGGAAGAATTATGGGCAGCTCTTTGTCAAGAAGAGATCATATGGCTGACCAAGACAGGAAGTAGCAACAAAGGAGTCTGAATCAGGAAGGTAGATGAAGAGGAAGAGTAATGACATTTGCGGGAAAGCAGGAGAAGAGGAAGAAGAAGGACCTCTCCAAGGTTAGGTGCTTTCACTGTGGGGAACTGGGTCATTATGCAAACCAGTGTCCGAGGAAGAAGAACAAGGGAGAGGTGTCTGACTCTAATGTAGTTCCAGCGAAGGTGGAGAAAGAAGTCGAGGAGGATGATGATTGTGCCATGAGTGCTCATGTGCTACTAGAGAAGAAGTGGGGAGACATCGAGTTGTAGTCAGGAGGACTACAGGCGATGAGGGGCAGGATCCTTGAAGTACCCAACCTCTTGGATTATACCTTACTACAGGAGCCCCGAAGAGAGAGTAGCAGGACAGGCGAATGTCGATAGAAACAGATGCAGATGAAGCGGCAAAGAGTGCTACAGTGTAGGAGTCCCCGGGCAGCGCGAGGCTAGTAGGCTGCGACAGTGTGAGAGGCACGAGAGTGTTGCAATGGTGCAGGATGGCATAGAGAGGTGTGCAAAGGTGCGAGATGCAAGGAGTTGTTGCAGCAGCGTAGAGATCAATAGAGGGAGCACTAGAGAGTTCTTCTGCATCGGGAGTGTTTCTAGCCTAACATGGTTGTTAGTAGTTGGGTGGATCAGTTACTTACTTCTCAATAACTGAGTTGCAGTGCAGTAGCAATTGGCAGTAGCACGATGCAACATGATGAGAGGGGGATGCAGTGCAGATGCAAGGTTGGGAGGATGGACTAGCAGCAGCACAGATGTAGAGGGAGTTGTCATATGGATGCAGCAGTGGCAGTGGTAGGGCCATGGGAAGCAGTATAAGATGCAACAGTGCAGAGGATGTTGGGTGGAGAGGCCTAGCATCAGCGCAAGTACCCGTACCAGATAATCAAAGTGATGCTCAGTGAGGAGTATTACTAGAGCACAGTCCTCGCTAAGAGGGAGTGTTGATTTGTAGTAGCATCGGATGTTCTCTAGCCATGAAAAATGGTGGAGAGGCTAAAGGACATGAGATCTTCAAGACTCAGAAATGGTTTGGATAGATTGTACTCGGTTTGGGAGATATTAAAATAATTAATATTTTTAATGGAGTTCCTAAGTCTAAACTTAGAAAAAATAAAATATTAATGTGTATTAATATAAAGCTGAGTTAGAAGGTTCCAAAAGTCATGGATCAAACCAAATCTAATCTTATCCATTGACTAGAGATTTAATCACGGCTGTTGAAGGACCAACGAGAAAAGTATAAGAAGAAGCTTGAGGGTCAGTTGGAAGACACACGAGAGTGATCATTCATTCGATTTGCTAGAGTAGGGTTGCTAAGCAAAGTCGAATTAATGATCAACAGCGAGGGGCAGTGAGGACTGAGCAAAGAGGAAGATATAGTGCCAAGAGACTAGCGTGGAAGCATAGAGTGAGAGGCAGCAGCTAGTTCAAGCCACGTAGAGCCCAATAGAGACAACGCAGAGGCCAGAGGGACTGCGTCATCCACGCAGAGGCTGCAGGAGTGACGCAACGGGTCCCAGAGGCTGCGCAGTGCCTTAGAGTGCTGACGCAAAGAGCTTTGAGGTTGATGCAAGGTAACAGAAGGCTGACACAAAGGCCAGAAGGGCCAGTGCAAAACTTCAGAGATGCTAGAGAGGGTTTTGTGGGACAGGTTTTCTAAATACCTGTTTCCAAATAGAGAGGTATTACTGCCATGTATTTTTTCTCTATCGGGTGAGCTGGTTAGGCACCCAGTTGTACTCAAGGAAATATTGCATAATAATAAACCCTTAGTATAGTTGCACTGATTTTCCCGCATTGGGTTTTACTGGGGACATTTGTCCAAAAATAACGGTGTCACTTGTGTGTTTGTTTTCTTTTAGCTGATGATTTGTAGATTTTGTGACTGTATTGTGTTTATTTCGGTGTTTAAATGTTTTAAATAACTTGTTTAGAATTTACAAGTAGAAGAAATAAACCAGCATAATATAGATTAATTTTCTAACCAATAGACTTAGAAAATTCAACAGAAGAGTTCCAAGAACTACACTAAGCATTCAAGTGTTGGTGGTAATCCTTAAACCATCGCCAATTGAAACCTCGAGTTCTCCCACCTTATCCCATCATCTCAGAGAGCACATTTAGCCTATTGTTGTCATGCATTATTCTATTTTGTATTATAGCTCTTTTCTTGGACTTGTATATACCCCTTCGGATTAAGGGGGGGAATCTTGGACACCTAATTCGCTAAGGGTTATGGTGTGGAAGTTGAATAGTCAAAGGGAGTCCAAAGGACCTTGGAAGATGAATCCAAGAGTTACACATATGTATTATAAATGTATATCTTGTGAATAATAAAGTATCTCACGATTATCTATCCTATCTATTGTCCACATTCCATGTTTGTTTAACACTAACCTAGATAAGAGAAGTAATCAAGAAGTCTGAGGTGGTGGATTGTTTTACATGTAAAGAAAACAACCAATAAGTAGTTGACTTTCTTGTTAGTCTAGTCTAATAAGTTTGTTGGTTACTACTCAATTCCTAAATGTCTGCTCATTAGAAAATCCTTTGGATGATGGAATCCTTTAGTGTAAACATCCATTGACCTTTGTTCCAAATCGAATGCGAGGTGTTAGGTCTAACATATTTCCTCTCGTGGGCTCAATGATTTCTCTTAACATAGTAGCGATTTTTTTTTAAAACACAAAAGTAAAGCTACTAGTTCTAGTCATGGTTGATTCATTAAAAATCCCATGATAATTTATATGCATCTATAGATTTAAACATACATGAATTATAACGCTTCAAACCAACAAATATCTAAGAACGCATGGATCAATAAATAAGATATTCAATCAATTGAAGTTGTATAAAGAAACCCACGAAATTAATAACACAAAAATTTCACATAATACAATTCTAATCTTTCAAAGCTTCGCGACAAGGATTTGTCTATGAGAGGGGTTTCGGCGCAAATCACATCATCAATCATTTGTCGACGCATTTTGAACCAACAAGTGTAGTTTGTTGTCAGGACAAGTTGAGGAACCAATTCATGGTTTCATGTTAAATAGAGAGGGAAGATCATCCAACAGCGATAATAGACTAGGAAACGACTATATTTGACTAGACTGGACCAAGGGATAGGGAAAGGGAAAAATAGTTTCGTTAATTCATAAGTTAGTTATGTTATATTTATTACCATAATTGACTAATAGTAATTTATTGTATTTAATTACTAATTATATAAAAAGTTAGAATAGAATATAAAAATTAATAAAGGTTTATTAAAAGAAAAACTAATTTAGTTGGTTAATTGATGTAACCATTTCTCCTAATTTACAATCCTAGGAAGAAAGAATATATTAGTTACTAATAAGATAATATTAACTTAATATTATTAATTAAGTTAATGTTTATAATTAACTTTATTTAATTATATTTAAATGTGTAAATATTAATATTATAATATTAATAGAATATGAAATAATAAATTAAATGGAAATAATTAAATTGAATGGAAATTTTATCTGAAGTATTTATGATTTAGAATTTCAAGAAAACACCAAATTGTTCCATTTGGGACATTACAGTGGTATCAAAGTTGTGCATCTTGCGAGCCTGAGGGTTTTATTTGCAGATCGAATTGGGAGCTAAGTATCAAATTGCCTCAGATCTGGTTATTCTTGAAAAGGTTTACTTGATTTTTGTAAGGGCTTAAATTATTTTTCTGAAAGCCCAATTCCTATCTAGCAAGAGCACTGCGAGCCATTTCACTACAGTGCTAGTATTATTGATCTAGAGGACGAGAGCATAGTTCAACTAATTTTTGGGATCGGGGTCAACTAACTTCATTATTGAAGCTGAGTGTCATTTCTCTCTTGAGGCTTGGAGCATTTTCTCATAAGAAGAAAAAGGATGTATTATATTAAAGATCAAAATCCACTAGGGCCTACATATCTTTCAGTTGATCTAAAAATGAAGATCTTAGATTACTTTTAAGGTATTACAGACTCATGTACATGGATTTGCCTATATTACTTAGTGCAATGGATTGGTAAGATTGAGAATAACGTAGACAATGAAACAGTTAAAGAAACATAATAGACAAACACACATAACATAGCAAGTTTAATATGGAGTTCACCCAAAACTCCTGGGCTACATCTCCTGGTCTAGCCTTTAGTGGTGACCTCTCTATTATGTCTTCAAGAGCAGAGTTTTACAAAATGTGAGCTCAATTTGAGTCTCAACACAACAGATACAAAATAGTAGGAGTTTGCTTGAATCCCTCAAGCCTCTCTGAGTACATATACTCTTTCTCTCCTTCTCTGGCTCTGTTTTTTCTCTGTCTCAGCACTGCTTGTCTCTGTCTTTGTTAGTCTATGGCTATAAAGCCAATCAGAGCTGTCTGTTCGTTCCCCCTTCTTGAGCTCTCTAGCTCTCGGCCTCTGTCTGCTCGAATCCTGCTCTGAGCATTAGCAATCATTGCTAAACGCCTTCAGGGATGGTGGCCACCTGAATGGACTATTGGTGCCTTTGAAATTTTAAAAATGGTCGTTCTCTGTTTACACAGCAAATACACAGAAAACCTATAAAAATCCGCTCAAACGCAGTCTATCGGACTTCAAAAATCATTAATTCCGCCTTATATCCTGTTGGATCCGTCTTTGGGCGCCATCGCAAGTAATCGTTGATCAACGGCTATTATTGATTTCGGGTGGCTAACACGCACAGAGATTACCTGCCTGAAAAGGGTGGTTTTCTCTCTCCGATGCTTAGCCACGTGGCAGTGAGTGTATGGGCTCGGGCGGAGCCTGGCCAAAACCACTTACCGCCTACGGCCCACCCAAAATCTCGCTTGTTTCAGAACTCAAAATATATATTGTTGCGTCTAAAAACCCTTTCAGGTCCGTTAAATCGCCCAATTCGCGTTTCCTTTAGTTTCCGTTTATTTAACAAAAACACAATTTTACATAGAAAATGCCCTTTTTATGGATCTCAAAATATATTAAATTTTCTCTATAATCCCGTCGGGTCTAGCTATTGTCGTTGCATGTATCGACCCCGCTCCTTTGTGTTACTCCGATGTGATATTGCGATATCGCAATCGCACATCACTTAGTCCCTAGGCCTTTGTATAAGTGCTCCACTGTATATTGCCGATCCGATATTGTGGGTTAACTTGGGCCGTCAATCTGCGCACTTGATCGACGGTCCTCGTTGACTTGTGTCGATCGTGATTGCAATTCCCATATGGTAGCCTCCGATAGCTATTGCCAATTCCGATATGTTGATCGGAACTAGACCGTTGATCAGACAGATCCGACAGCTCCTGTGCAAAATTGTTTAAACCACCGATACTCTGTTTTTTGACTACTTCTTCATGTTTTTTCACTCCTGATAGTGTAATCCGCCATTTCTAAGAGTTCTTCTTTTGCAATAGTTTTGATCTTTAGAAGACTTTGAAGACTTAGAAGGTTTTCTAGTATCCATTTTGGATCACGCCTTCCCATTGAAAAGCTTTTGGACCACCAAAAGTTGGTTTTTAAGCATCAATCAAGTGAGGATATAGATTCCTCACTTGTTCAATCTCTATCCATCTTGCATTGATTGGTTTTGAACCTTTGAGTCCCATTCTTAGGTATTCAACATTCCCTCTGCGCGTAGTTTTCACCTTCCTGTCCAGAACTGTGTCTTCCTGCAACTCATTGAGATATTCAGGCAACAAATCATCAATAGAAAGCAACTGACTTTGCTCTTCGGGATCTTCAATTAATGAAGGTTCAAACAATCTCAAGTTTTCTGCATTAATTACTGAATAGATGTGCATGTAAGCTGACAAATCAAGGCGAAAAGCATTCTTACCAATTTTCTCAAGTATTTTGAAAGGCCCATACCTTATTGGCTTCAGCTTCTTACCTTCACCTTGCATTTTGTCTTTTCTAATGTACAACCAAACTTTATCAACAACTTGGAAGCTATGCTCAATTCGATGCTTGTCATGCCTTGCCTTATACTTGGGCTGACATCTTTCCAGCTGTTCCCTGCATTGTCTGGTGAATTTCTTAGATCTGTTCAACGAACTTGGTTGCTTTGTCCACATCATTGTGTTCATCAACTGCTATGTTTTTGCTAAAGACAAAATCCAAGGGAGACCTTGGTGTAAAACCAAAACAAGTCTCAAAAGGAGATCTATGTGTAGAAGAGTGCTTGGCACGGTTGTAAGCATGTTGCACATAACACAAATGTTCATCCAAAGCTTGGGATGTTTGCTGCAATAGCCCCTGAGCAATTGGATCATTGTCCTGTTGACCACCTCTGTTTGGCCATCTATTTGTGGATGAAATGTTGTTCTTTTCTTCAATTTGGTGTCCATCAACTCCCATAGACTTGACCAAAACTTCCCAACAAATAGAGAATCTCGATCAGATACAATAGAAGTGAGTAACCCAAAATGAACCCATACATGCTAAAAAAACAACTTTGTTGTTTGTTCAGCTATAATTTGCTTGTTACAAAGTATTAAAATACACATTTTGCTAAACCTATCCATAATAACATATAAATAGTCATGACGTTTTCTAGATTTTGGCAACCCCCCAACAAAGTCCATGGAAACACTTTCCCAAGGACAAGAAGGAACTGGAAGTGGAGTGTACAAGCCTAATTTTCTATTGTTGGGCTTGCTTTTAGCATACATGATACACCCTTTAATATATCTAGAAACTGTTTCATCCATTCTTGGCCAATAACAAAACCTTTTCCGCTGTGCAATTGTTTTACTTACACCAAAATGACCTGATATAAGAGAGGTATGTGCTTCTTGGATTATGTTAAATCTTTCAATTTGTGAAATGCATAACATTTCCAAATGATACAAGAGTTGGTCCTTAACATAATAATCCAATTCTTCTACTTGTTTTCCATGACTTAAAGTTGCATATACATCTTTAAAATCTATATTTTGAGCATATTGTTCAATGTAGCTTTCATGCATTACTGAATTATGCTCAAGTATAGTAGATGCATTTATAATTGGTCTGGACAACATATCTGCAACTTTATTGTGTATGCCCATCTTATATCTGATGACTAGATGAAACTGTTGTAGAAAACCCATCCACCTATAGTGTCTTGATGGCTACAATTTAGTTTGTGAGTGCAAATATTGAAGTGGTTGATGATCAGTGTGTATAACTGTTTCTTTACCCATTAAGTAATGTTTCCACTTTTTCACACTCTGTACTAATGAATACAATTCTTTATCATATGTGGGATAATTAACTACTGCATAATTAAATGTCTTAGAATGATAGCATATGGGTTTACCATGTTACATCAACACTGCTCCCATGGCATAGTCACTGGCATCTGTTTCAATCTCAAATGGTCGTTGAAGATCTGCCAGTGCTAGCACTAGTGCTGTACTAATTTTTTCTTTTAAGGTGTCGAAGGCTTTCTACTGTTTGCCTCCCCACTGAAACACCTTGTTCAATCCTGTTAAAGCATGTAAGGGAGCTGCAATCAAGGAAAAGTTAGCAATGAACTTTCTCCAGTATTGTGCTGCTCCTAGGAAGCTCCTAACTTCTGTAGCAGATTTGGGTTTAGGCCAGTTCACAATGACTTCAACTTTAGAGGGATCTAACTTCAATTCACCACCCCCTACAATATGACCCAAATAATTTAAAGATGTTTTGCCAAATTCACATTTTGATAACTTCACATAGAGATTTTCTCTTTTCAAAATATCTAAACTCTGTTTTACATGCTTCAAATGTCATTCTCATGTTTTACTGAAAACAAGACTATCATCTAAATATACAATTACAAAATCATCAATAAAAGGTCGGAGTACATCATTCATAACTCTCATGAAAGTGGCAGGAGCATTAGTTAAGCCAAAAGGCATAACCAGCCATTCATACAACCTTTGCTTTGTTTTGAAAGCAATCTTCCATGCATCTTGTTCTGTAACTCTGACCTGATGGTAGCCACTATGCAAGTCTAACTTGGAAAAGTAAATTGCTTCTTTCAGCTGGTCTATTAGATCATCAATGCGAGGAAGAGGATAACGATTCTTGATCGTTATTTTATTCAATGCTCTATAATCAATGCACATCCTCCACGAACCATCTTTCTTTCTCAACAACACGATTGGAGATCCGCGTGGTGATGTGCTTGGTCTTATGAACCCTTTCTCAAGCAGCTCCTGTACCTGCTTCTTGATCTCTGCATTCCCTAAAGCGGATAACCTGTACATTCCGATGTTAGGCCATGGAGCATCTTGCTGCAAATGAATATCATGTACAATTTCCCTTTTGGGTGGCAGATCTTTAGGTTCTTGAAATAGGATATCATATTCTGAAACAACTTTTTCTAAATCAGCTTTCTGTTTAGCATCACAGCCATCAAACACATTGGTTTTATCAGGGTTCTTTTCCTTTACAACCATTAGTAAAAATTGCTTGCATGAATTTACAATTCTTTTCATTTGCCCTGAATTTATGAGAGTAATTATTTTTGAGTTTATGAGCTCTTACAATATATTCTATTCCATCTTTAGTGAGTTGATAATTATTTTCAGCTCTATAGAAAATGACTTTTCTATCATACAAGTAAGTACTTCCTAAAACAATTCCACATATATCCAAGGGAACTATATCTAACTCAACCTCATCTATAAATACTGACCCAATAGCAAACCTAAGTTTACATTGTCTAGTCACTTGTAGGTTTGCTTTATCACATACCCAACCTAATGGATATGGCTTCTTGTGAGGTGTGGTTAGTAATCCCAACTTCTTTACAGTTGCTTCAGAAATCAAGTTTATTTGTGATCCACTATCAAATAAGGTATCAATCTTTTGATGCTTGGAAATAACTCTAATATGAAAAATCTCATGTCTTTTCCTCTCATTTTCGTCATTATCAATAGATTGTGCATAATTACTAGTAGATGCTTTAGAATTTTTACCTTTTATACCTGTCGCTGTCGCTGTTATTTCATCACCTAAGTCTGACCCCAAATCTTTTTGAACAACAGCAGCAATCTTCTTCTTCTTGCCATCGAACTTTTTGGGTTTCAGCTTTAGATGCAATGACCAACAATGTGCATCATCATGTACATCCTTCTTGCAGTGAGTGCATGAAGGTTTGTCTTTCTGTACAGCGTTTGCCTTCCTCTCTTTCCATTTCTGCTTCTTCTTTTCCTTGTTCTTGCTTGTAGCGGGTTTTGATGATCCCCCAATCTCTAGGTTCACATTCTTGCCTCTAGCCTCTAGATGTGTAGCCTGAACTGATACCTCATCTATGCTAGTAGGGTTAAACATGAGAATGGTGTGCCTTTGCAGACCACCTATATACTTTAACAAAGTTTCAGGTGAGTCTAGAGAAATGCCTAGAATTAAAGTTCTTTTTCTAAATTCCTAGGTATAGCTTTGTACACTTTGCCCCTTTAATTGGTGAAGAGTTTTCCAACTCATCATTGCTTGCTGCATATAAGCTAGTGGATAGAATTGTTTTTTAATGGCATAAACAAATTCATTCCAGGTAGAAAGAGTTTTACCATGCTTCTTCAAATCAACTTGTGTCGTGCCTTCCCACCACACTAAGGCAGTTCCTCCAAGGCGAAGGCTAGCTAGCTAAATCTTTCTCCTTTCTAAATCAATGTTCTACACCCTGCAATATACATCAATCTGTCTAATCTAGTTATCTAGCTTTACCGCATTTAATTCTCCATCATAGATTGGCAGATCAAACTTTACATCTAATTTAATCAAAGATGTTTTCTGCTTTTTCTTTTTAGGGCTAGGAGATGAGGATGATGAAGGTGATGGTGGAGGAGATGATGGAGGAAGCTTTTCCCATTTCCCTTTGCCCTTTGGGGCATCTAGAGAAGGTTCCTCTGCTCCTTTATCTTGTTTGGGTGTTGAAGTGCTTTCACCTTGACCCTTCTTGAATTCTCGATACATCTCTTCTACCATAGCTCTCATGATCATGAAAATGTCCATGAATTGAGATTCTGATTCCAATGGGACTTGTTCTGCCATTTTCCTCCTAGGATAGACTCTTCCAATTTCTGGATTAGCCTCAACCAGTTCTCCTTCTCCTAATTTGAGCTTTGACCTAGTTAGCATTCAACAAACCAGCATAAGTTTGTCTAACCTTAGCAAACCTAAAGCTCTGATACCACTTGATCTGAAAATGAAGATCTTAGATTATTTTTAAGGTATTACACACTCATGTGCATGGATTTGCCTATATTACTTAGTGCAATGGATCGATAAAATTGCAAATAACATAGACAATGAAACAGTTAAATAAACATAATAGACAAACACACATAACACAACAAGTTTAATATGGAATTCACCCAAAACTCCTGGGCTACATCTCCTAGTCCAGCGTTCAGTGGTGACCTCTCTATTATGTTTTCAAGAGCAGAGTTTTACAAAATGTGAGCTCAATTTGAGTCTCAGCACAACAGATACAAAATAGCAAGAGTTTGCTTGAATCCCTCAAGCCTTTCTGAGTACACAGACTCTTTCTCTCCTTCTCTGGGTTTGTTTTCTCTCTGTCTCAGCACTGCTTGTCTCTGTCAGTTTGTGGCTTTAAAGCCAATCGATGTTGTCTATTCGTTCTCCCTTCTTGGGCTCTCTGGCTCTCAGCCTCTATCCACTCGAATCCCCCTCTGAGCGTTAGCAGTCATTGCTAAATGCCTTCAGGGATGGTGGCCACCTGTTTTGTAACGGAATGGACCATCGGTGCCTTTGAAATCCCAAAAATAGTCGTTCTCTGTTTACACAGAGAATACACAAAAAACCTGTAAAAATCTACCCAAACACAGTCTATCGGACTTCAAAAATCATTAATTTCGCCTTATATCCTTTCGGATCCCTCTTCGGGAGCCATCGCAAGTAATCGTTGATCAATGACTATTATTGATTTCGGGTGGCTAACACGCACGGATATTACCTGCCCGAAAAGGGTGGTTTTCTCTCTTCGGCGCCTAGCCACGTGGTAGCCAGTGTATGGGCTCGAGTGGAGCCTGGCCAAAACCACTTACCACCTACGGCCTGCCCGAAATCCTGCTTGTTTCGAAACTCAGAACATATATCGTTGCATTGAAAAACACTTTCGGGTTCGTTAAATCGCCCAATTCATGTTTCCTTTGCTTTTCATTTATTTAACGAAAACGCAATTTGACATAGAAAAAGCCCTTTTTACGAATCTCAAAATATATTAAATTTCCTCTATAATCTCATCAGGTCCTGCTATCACCGTCACATGTATCGGCTCTGCTCCTTTGTGTTACTTCGATGCGATATTGCAATATCGCAATCGCACATCACTCGCGCCAATCGCGATCACAATTCCCATATGGTAGCCTCTGATAGCTATTTCCGATTGCGATATGCCGATCGGATCTGGACTGTTGATTTGCTAGATCCGACGGCTCCTGTGCAAAGTTGTTCAAACTACCGATACTCTGTTTTTCCACTATTTCTTCATGTTTTTTCACTTTTGATAGTGTAATCTGCCATTTGTAAGAGTTCTTCTTTTGCAATAGTTTTGATCTTTAGAAGACTTTGAAGACTTAGAGGGTTTTCTAGGATCCATTTTGGATCATCAGTGGATCAAATTGATTGTTGAAAGGTGACGCGAAATGAGTGGATCATAATGCCTTGAAAGCGTGTACAGGCCCATGTGAAGTTTGCATTTTCTCATATGTCTTTGCTTGTGGAAGCAATGGTCCAAGCGTAAATGTTTTAATGCTGCATATGTGGATGTTGTAGTGGTTGGGCGAATTAGTGACACACAATATGATTGGATACTGTTGCAACAAGAGATCATGGCAATCCGAGGAAATCGTGGCCGTTTGAGGATATTTTTGGTTCTCTGAGAATTTGAATTAAATGGATTGGATATGAGACTATTGATAAGAGGGAAAAATTCTTGACTGGGAGTTCCCTTTGCGTTCAAGGGTTTGTCCATTGAATCACAGTGAAAAGAAGTAATACTATTGTGCACTAGTGTTGTAGTTTAATCGATGGTTGAATTAGGGAATCGAGAGTACATTATCGGGCAAATATTATTGTGTCGCTGCCGTGGTGGAAGCAAATTAATAATTCATTGTGCATAATTTTAGTCGGTTTGGAGCAATAGGCATATTGGGGACGTGATTCCATGTAGAGACCACAACAATGGACCTAACAATTGGGCCTTGCAAATTGTTGCAACAGAGGTCAAACACTGCATTTTTTGTGGAACTCCCCTGCACATCATATTTCAACGGATCGAGGATCGAAGGATTAAATTGAACATGGATGGGTTGTCGTTATAGTGCATCTAGCTTGATCCATTGAGTGTTGGAGTCGTGGCTACCAAGGCATTGATAGTTGGGGCGCAGTGCGGAAGATTGGGCATAGGAGATCCGTCAGGAAGTGATGCAATTAGGGGACGCAAATTGCAGGAATTTTCCATACAAGAGTAGGCACACTCAATTACATACATGACGACAAGAAAATTCAAGTGCGTGTAGGAAGGGTACCTCTAGAAAAAATCATTTGAATTTGTGACAGCTAGCTAAGTAACAAAGATTTGGATGGTGTGGATTCCGGAGGACTGCACTTATTGCACAAATCAGTTGACCCCATTTGAGAGCACGTCCCAGGGGCCATAGTACCATTGTAATATTTTCGAAACCGAGTCTTGGGCATAACTACCAAAGAATATAATCCTGAGCGTGAATCTCTCTCTGCGGTTGAACTATGGGCAGGGAGCTATGCACATTATTTTTATTGATTAATTGGGAAAGTCGTCAGGAATAATTTTGCGTGGCAAAGGAGCACGAGATCGCAATTGATTTGGTGAAAATCGTTGAAGGGAATATAGTGTGAAGAGATTGTTCTTTGTTGGCAGCCTCAGGCCGCTCCATTGATCGATTCCAGGTATGAGAATTCCCGTCGAGTTGGAATGAAGGCATTAACATATCAATTAGTGGAGTGACTAGCTTACTACCAGATCGTGATCTCAAGGCCTCAATTGTTTTTTAGCTGACTGCATTTGGTAAAATATAGAGGTGTGTTGACTGAGATTCAGTGGTGCTATCTGTGTTCTATTAGAGGAGGTGGCGTTCTGCGCTAGAAGTGCTTTGTTGGGTATAAATTGTCCTGTTGTGTGCTTATACATTTTAATTCATTGACTAACTATTGAAGCAAACCTTTAGTGTCCAGACTCCAGAGCTTGTAATTTGTCTTTCGTAAGCGGTTTGTGTAGGCATGAATGTATTAGCTCTATGAAAGAGAGATCTATTGTTGGTTAGATGGTAAAGTTGGGCGCATATTTTGGTCGGTTAATGCACTGTAGTTTATCATTAATGCTATAGTGTTGTCATAACCAAGTGTCCTACAATCAAGGTTAGATGTTGAAATGTGAGGCTAAGTATGTTTTGAGACAGCTAGTCATATCATTGTAAAATCATTGTATACCTTGGTGAGCTGTTAGTCAAAGCCTTGCTTGATGTACTTGCCATCATTAAACTGTAAACATGGATCAAACCTTTATAAACTCCCTTAATAAATAAAACACAACAATCAACAGACCCTTCTCATAGGGGGTCTATGACATTCTTCAGAGAGAACAACCAAAGGATGTGCAAAAGGGGCAGGAAATAGGGCACAAAATATTTGCACTTGGGACAAATTTGAAGTACATGAGGATCACATGGAAATTCCTTTTCAAACTAGATGAACTAGATCCACTCCTTTCTGAAGTGAACCAGTTAGAAGGGAAGAAACTGATTTAGGCTCTAAAACTAGCTATGCTTGCTCTCATACAACACAAGTTCATGGAGGAACCTTGTGAAGGGGTTAGACTTCCAATTGCATCTTGTCTTAGTAACATCATGAGACTAACCGCCCCTATAGCTCCTTACAATGATGATGTTATGAGGAGAGCTTTCAAGCTAATAGTTGAGACTATTCAGGACTTGGACAATAGTGCAGGCTCTACCTTTGGGAAGAAGCTTGAAGTTATAGAAATCATGGCCATGGTTAGAACATATGACATCATGCTTGATTTGGGATGTGATGACATGATCCAACTAATGTTCCAATGTTTCTTAACATTAAGAAACATCACCCTGACATGGTCAAAGCAAACATGTTGTCCATTTTGTCTTCAGTTATGGGAGATCGTGATGACATTTGTAGGGAGTTGCAAGCTAGATTGTTGACCATTTTGAGGAGAGAACAACTGATTTCACCTGTTTCTTATGAACTAGCCAAAAGGTTGGTTGAGAAAAACATTGGGTTGTTTAAGAGACAGTTGAGGAGACATTTGACTAGAGAGGAGTTGCTCAGGTTTGGTGGATCATGAAGCAAGAATGAGTTGAGGAGGAAGGGTCTCTGCTTCATTTGTAAGGGACCTTGGGAACCTGATCACTCATGCTTGAGTAACACTAAGGAGATGATAGAGGTAGAGCAGGAAGATATTCCTTCTGACTCTCAGGGTGTCGATTCTTCTTTGGATGAGTCCACAGGTTCATTCAAGGATGCCTCTGAGGAGCATCAGTCATGTGAAGTTGTTGACAACATGCCACATTTATATTTAGGTGTGTATGGTGAGCAGTCAGTGGATCCTATGGGAGACATACAGGATGACGAGTCATTAGTGATGGTTCAGCAGCAATAACATATGGTGGAGCATGAGTTGGCTAAGGAGGATGATGTGTACAATATGCATGATGAGCTTTTTGCAAAGATCCAATTGGACATTCATGTTGAGCCCACGTTGGAGGAGGACAAGGAGACACCCTTGGGGCCAACCATTAGAGGGCAGTAGGCAGATGTGTAGGTAGCCACCAGGGAGTTAGTGTTTGTAGATATTGGTCATCAAGAGGTGTTGGGACCTGATAGGACAATTTTACAGGTGACGAGTAGACCATTGGAGTATGGTGCTTTCAAACAGATGAGAGAGGATCTTCTAGAGATGGTGGTGCACCCATCTTTGGGCCTACCCACCGATGAGGTGCCGATAGGTGCAGTGGAAGCCAATAGAGCTACAATGTTTCCAGGCAGAAACCCTCTTCAAGAGTACATAGATAGGGCATGCAACACAGTTTGGCCACTCGTACCCATTATAGGGAGAGAGGTAGGGCTCTCTCAATGGATATTGTCGATTGACCAGATAGAGCAGCATGAGTTGAGCATGGACTAGCATCTGCATAGTAGACTTGTTCCTTACACCAGAGTCCATGCCTTAGATTGGCGGGAGATCGTGAGTTGGTATCCTTTTGATGGAGTATCAACCTTAGTCCGGGGCACAATACAACAGGGGCGCTTAGATGAGGGGGTAACTACATGTTTCAATGGGCAGCGGGACGTGGATTTACAGTTCATTAGTCTTTTAGTAGCACTAGCCTAACATCAGCAGAGCGGGGTTGACCTCAGCCTATAATAGAGGCGGGATTGGAGAGAGTTGATGAGTTGGTATTCGCTTTATGGAGCAATAGCTATAGCTGAAGACACAACACAATGTGAGCCATGGGACTTGGGCGATGATTAGTCATGGTGGCACTGGAACCAAGAGGATTAGTTGATGACAGGTATAATCAGAGATCAGTTTGGGATCCGGGCATTGAGGGGTCCATTCATGATGGGTTGACAAAGAGGCAGAGCATCACCCAGTGGTTTGTATGGGATCCGGGCATTGGGTCTTAGTTGTGTTAGGACACCAAAATGGTCCACAGGTTTGGATTGCTTGAGGGCAAGCAATCTTGGGGTGAGAGGATTTGTAATGTTCCTTTTTCTGGTGTTCCTTATGACATGGTTAGGATGGATTTTCAGAGTTGGGGGCAGACAGGTCATAGGTGCAGGTTGGTGTCATCAGCGAGCCCATGGGCTTTTGGAGGAATTTTGAGGAGTTCCTATGAGGTCCAATGGCATTTTCTTGGTATATTCCATCATCTGCGTAGTTTGCCTTTCATTCCAGTGCATTTCGACAACTTTTAGAAAATAGATTTATTATTGAGCTTGACTCAATTAATTACGCTTAAGGTGGTATTCCGGGAGGAATACTTGACATAATACCTTAGCGTAATAGCTCGTTGGAACCAGAACAAGAAGATCTACATGATGGGATGGTTAGATGTGAGTTTCAGTGACCTGAGGAGACATGGTGGCCAATTTACCCTTTTCCCACATTAAAAAGAATATTTTAATTAAAATAAAAGAGGGAAAAGTGCACCATGATTAAAATAATAATAAAATAGGAGGTTCTAGAGGGGTCGATCAGATCTATAAAACAGGAGGAGGAGGTCATTGGAGGACATCTGGGATTTGTATTTTCTTCTTGTGGAGAGGTTTGAGAACTTAGTTCTCTACTTTAGCAGTAGCCCTAGGACGGAAACCCTCGGGTGATTTAGAGAGATTAGGCAGGCACCCATCTCCCCTTGGTGAATTCATCTGGAATTCATAGGAGATCTTAGTAGTGGAAGTTCAGTTTAGTTTTGGTGGAGGGCCAAGGCAGCATTGGAGCAGATTCTTGAGGCTAGTTCTATCTCAGCTATATCAGTGGTTTTGACATGTAAAACCCTAGTTTATATATTATAAATAAAGCTGAGATTTCTTCTGTTCATTATCATTATTTGCATGTTCTATGTTGTTAAATTTTACATGGCAATCTTCTATTTATGAATGGAAATTTTATCTGAAGTATTTCTGAGTTAGAATTTCAAGAAAACCCCAAATTGTTCCATTTGGGACATTATAGTCCTACCCTCCCAAGTGTTGCCTATACCCAAGCATTTGTAATGTCGGGTGTTGTAGAATATGCTCAACCTCCCATGTGGCATCCTCATCTTCCAAGTTCTTCCACTGCACAAAATACTCTAGGATAATCTTGCTCCTCAATCTCCTCACCCTCGTCTCCAAAATGGCCTCTGGCTCAAGTACCAAATGCCCCTCATCATACAACGGGGTTAGTTCAGTAGATGTTGTCACATGTTGCCCCAAAACCTTCTTGAGGCATGAGACATGGAAGACATTGTGTACTTTTCTCCTGGGTGGAAGCTCCAGCTCATATACCTCTCCAACCCGCTGCTCACCCTGTAGGGCCCATAGAAACGTGGTTGTAGCTTCTCAGCCCCCTTCTGCTTTAGCATGATCTGTCTATATGGTTGGAAGTGCAAAAAGACCAAGACTCCTACCTCAAAGTGCCTCTCAATCCTATGCCTGTCTGCATACATTTTCTGCTGATTTTGGGTGGTCTGTAGGTTGTCTTTGAGAGCCTTGAGGATGGCTTGGTTCTCTTGAATCCAATCCTTGGCCCTTGGGGCCTTGATGTCTCCAAAAACATGGTCAACAAAAGATGAAGCATCATACCTATACAAAGCACAGGAAGGTGACATATCGATGGGCGTATGGTAGTTAGTATTGTAGCAATACTCCCCTAGGTGCAACCACCTCATCCAAGCTCGCCGCTACCCTGTCATGTAGTTGCAAGTATCCCTCCAACCACTCGCTGACTATCTCAATCTTCCCATCCATCTTGTAGCCGCTCAAACTAGCAGAACGTCCTAGGAGGGAATCCTAAAGGGACACTTGCTAGGTCAAGGGAAACAATGAGCAATAGCCCACTATCACCTCAGCTAAAGCTCCCTACTCTTTACGAAATTTCACTGATGGGAGGAGACTCGGTATGAAAAGAAAGCTGAATAGATCAAAGATAGGATGAAGGGTGATCCTGGAAGCCTATTCACAAGAGAGGCTCAAGATTGCGGCTTGTTTGTCTTGGAAGACAAGATGGAAGTCTCTCTAGGAAGAGCTTGGGGAGAATTTCAAGGGTTAGGTTTTAAGCATGTGTTTTATAAAGGAGATCCCTAAGCCCTAGAATTCTTGTGGAAACTTGGGCTCCAGGTGATCTTTGAAGAATTAACCTTGACAGTGCATGGGACCAAATAGGGCCAAGTGAACTCGAGGTTAGGTCAAGAGGATAGGATTTAGCAACCAATGATATACATGGCATAATTAGGGAGGGGAAATGGATCAAGGAATGAATTTTTAATGAAAGGCAATGCAAGGATCCCAATGAGGTTTTTACCCTAAGGGAATCCAATGGCAAGAATTAGTCTTTGAGCTAGGGTTTGCGATATCTCAATATCCCATCATCAGAATCTCATGAAATTTTGAGGGCTTCGTGAGGACACACCAACGCAGTTGTGGACCAAAAATAAAGTATTTTGATGTCTAGATTGTGAGATAATTAATGCCCTAGGTGACCTATGTAGGCTAGGCCTAGAAAAAGAGGGGAAGGTGAAAGAAATAAGCTTTAAATTGATCACCAGAGGATAACCACTGCTTTGTCTTTTGGGTGAGATCGAGTCATGAAAGATTTAGAGTTTGGATTGATTTCCACTTGTCAAGGAGGCCTAAAAGACAACTTCGTTAGGCATTAGGGCTTAATGGAAGTAGCTTCAAGGTAATTTATACTCCGTTCAACAATATTTGGTGACTTTTCAAGACAAAGATGTCTCTAGGAACATTCATTCATTCACACATGGCCCAATCATGACACAACACTATTTAGAGATTTAATTTCCACCATTTCATTCCAAGAAAAGCAACAAATTAACCCTAGAATAGCAAAAATCCCAATATCATGAATGCAACAAAATAAAGAATCAAAATAAAATTAACATAGTACTTACATGTAAGAAGAATATATCCAATCACCAAGATATGCCAATCATAGAAGCTCCAAGGCAAAGAAGAATAACCAAACATCAAAATTCATCCAAAAAGTTTCATCCTCAAAAGATAGCGAAAATATCACAAGACGAAATGATCCAATCCCAGTGATGATGAGAAGTGAACTCATATCACTTGTATTTATGCACAACTTAGGAGTTCAAATTAGCCTCCTTGGCCTACATAAGCCCCAAATGTAAAATAATGTTCTAATAATACAACTTTTGGAGACAAGCCCAACAAACTAGCTCATAAATGAAAAAGAAAGCCTCTCAAGAGGTCAAATAATAATCTATGCATGTTGTAGGGCCCTCTAAGAGGCCTAATGAGATCCATGGGCAACACAATGAAGAATAGGACCCTCAAAAGTAGTGCACAAGGGGTTGGCCCCTTATAATAACCTGTGGTACTCCAAATGACATGTGGGGGCACACAAGTGTCTTCATAGGTCTCCAAACAAATCAAAGGTGCCTATAGATCACCTGCAAGGTCTAGGATGATGGTGGTAGGTGATTCCACATCATCGTGCAAGTCCTGGATCATCTGCCAAGTGTATGGAGTAGATCTGGCGCCAACAGGGCATGATGGATCAGGTGCATCCTCCTCATCCAATAAGTGAACCACAAGCAATCTCCAAATGGCAATGGGGATCCATGGAGTGAAATTTTCTATTGTGGAGGCCCATGGCTTTCAATGCTCACCCTACATGTGCCAGTGTAGCCTTCTAGAGGATTATGACCTCGTATAGGGAGACCAAACCCCAAATGGAAACCATCTGCAATCCTTCATAAGATCCAATGCGTCCCCTAGCCTTCCAGTACAACAAATCATTAGAGAAATCAAGTAAATGAGCTTACCTAGTCATGGACCACATGTGGGGACTTCATAATGGCCTGCCCTTCCATAATGGGCTTTGGGATGTGCTAATGTCTCCTAAACTCTAAATGGGGTTAACTAAGCACCCTATTAGGTGGTTTCTACTTTTAAAGGGGACAATATTCAAGGTACATCCTTCAAAAGGTGGTGGCATGTGACAAATATGGTGAATGAAGTAGGGGATGAGAAGGGGCAGCACTGGGTCACACGCTGGGGTACAAGGGAAACTAATAAGAGCAAAGCCCACACTTGGCTTTATAATATGTAGGAGGGAGCAATCGCGGTACATGAGGTGCCCCAACCTTGATTTTTCCACTATTCTTTATATGCTTTTTGCCTTTTTATGATTTTCTTTGATTAAATGCTCGGGGCTCAAGGGGTTAGAACATGATGTATAAGATATAGTAGTGAATTTCCCCTTTTAAGGTGGGGTAGTTCATCGCCCACTAGGGGTTGGGACAATCATGGGCTCCTATATGATGAAGCAGGCTCATAGAACCTGTAGGAACCAGGGTGATGGCCATGATGATGGGGTAGAGCTCATGTACTGGCTTTTGCCCACGTGTTAAATGTTTTTGTCCCAACCATCTTTTGCATTTTGTGGTACATTTTCCTGTTGGATGTGGCCATATATGCTTTTAACTTTCTTTTCAACTGCATCAACCTCCGGGCTTCATTCCAGGCCATGACCCAAGGTGTGGGCAAGGGGAAGGGGCGAGCTAACCCTATGTGGACCCGGGGGAGGAATGTGGACCCAAGCGGGATGGATGGGATAGTAATGAATGGAAAGGGGGTAATATAAGCGGATAAGGGAGCGGAACCACGCAACTAAAATCAAGGTTTCCTGTGAAATACCATCCCTAGAACCAAATGGTCAGTAAAAGAGATCCCACGTTACTAGAATCCAAGATTAATTCCTAAAAGGGGTCTAGGGGACAGAAGCACAGACCTAACCCATTCTTTTCGCCGAATCCCCCCATTAATCCATGATTAGAAGTGTCCATGATAAGCAAACTACAATACTCAATTTCCAAATAACAAGGCATAACTTTTGATTTGGGAGGCCCGCCTTCAAACATATGATCATGGAAGATGGGTGAGGGACCACATGGCTAGACCAAGTGGCGGAGAAAATGGCACAATGAGCTAGCTGGTGGCTACAAAGGGTTGCTGGTTGCTGATTGAGGACCATCTCAGAGAAAAATTTCTCCTAGGGATATTACCCACAAATTGGTGGGTAACATCTGGCTCCAACTAGGCCGTGATCTCTCAAAGAAGTGAGCAAAGCTACTTGAACAGGAGGTCACGAGAACTCCAACAATCTCTTGGTTACTGTAGATTTGTCACCTGCACATATAACAAATGGAAAAACACGGGGTAGCATGCTTTCATAGCATCTCATGATCGCACATGCTGATATGCTAGGCCATAAAATCAACAGAAAAATAAAGATATGCAAATATGCACCTATCTACCATGAGAAATATCATACGATGTTATTTCTAATACAGAAAAGTAGCATGCAATGCAACCTATCCTAACATGCATATAGTAAGGCTAGTACTGCGTGTAATCATAAAGCCAGTGCAACCAACATATCATTACATCAATATACATATGCTTGCCAGTATGATTACTCATGTAGCAACTCCCAAATCGAATGTGTACATAGTCACATGGAGGATGAAGCGGGTGGGAGGCGGGAAAATATGATCTCCTTTTGAAGTAAAGGGAAGTCCTAGGGGAAAGCAAATAGGTCAATCTAGAGGTTCTGGGATTTCCCTCGAGGTACACAATGGTGGAATGAATGATCACCCTCAAGAACTCCTTATCACAATCGTTGTCTATAATATCATGCTTTGTGGATGCCACTAAGTTGTGATAAAAGGGGAATAGAGGGTTAGGGCAAGAAGGGGGGCAACAAATGGGTTTCTCAAGGTGATGGTAACTTTGGAGAGGGGAGGTCATGGAGTAACCAAAACCCTGAGGATGTGTCCAAGGAGGTAAAGTATAATCAATGAGGGGCTCTTCCTTGACACTATACTCCGGCTCATGGTTCAATGAGATTATATGACAAGGGGTGAGAGGATCACTTGATGAAGACTCAAGATGATGAACAATAGAAAAGGGCAAAGGGGAAGGTGAAGTCTCGGCGAGACCCTTTGCCCGAAAATCCAATTCTAGAGGCTCAAGTGATTCGAATATACTCCTAGAATCATGAGGAAGGTAGGTATGAAAAAGGGCCTTATCAATCCTATCTTTGCTGGTACCTAATATAGGGTATTAGGGTCTTCCCAAAAAGGAGAATCAGTCATCCCCAATTGCTCCTTTTCATGCAAGGGAAAATGATAATTCTCCTTCCCAAAGGTATCGATGGATATGTCGTCACAAATAATGCCTGGGAGAAAGGGAGGACTGGTCTCAACCTCATCCTCATTGTTAGTGTCATAAACAGGAGCACAGTGAAATTGAGGACCAAAAAATTCCCATTTTTTCTTTTCAATATGGAAATAATCTTCAGTATCCTCTAAGGGGCTAATGGGATCACCTTCCTCAAGGTTCTCAAAAGGAGATTCATCGGGGTACTATCCTTCAGAAAGTTAAGGTTAGTCTCAACTTCACTTTCCATAGACTCATTTTTCTCAACACATATGTTCTCAAAGTCATTCGGTTCATCATGTGGACCTGACAAATATTGATCATTGCCTAGATTACCAAAGCTTTCACCAACCTCCTTTTCCAAGGTTTTATCACATGTAATGGGAGGAGGGTTCTCTTTAGACACTAAAGGGGGACCTGAGGCGTCTTCCACACCTTTACCCGAACCCTTTTCAAGATTGTTCCTTTCATCATGAAGCTTTTCCTCAAAAGGGTACCTATGAACTGTCCATTCTTTATGAGGGGTGCCACCCCATCTTTCTAAGAAGACATCTTCAAAATATTCATAATCAGTGGCAATATGATGGTGGATGTTATCATACCAATATTTGGCTTGGCCTACAAGGCTACAAATGATAAGGCCAACAATCTCATGATTGTGTCCTCATTCTCAATACCTGTCAGGGCTAAAGCCCAAGAGAATTCATCAAGAGGGACATTGGGATCTTGATTAGGACTTCCTTTGAATTTAGGCATCCAACCTCTCACCCATTTCTTGATGTCAGGGTGCTCTAGAGCTTCTTCAGGACTAAGGGCATCATAGGGAGAAAGAGGGAGCTCAAAATGGTCCATTTCTTAGGACTTTTACACATTAGAATTGAAAATGGAGTTGCCAAGGTGAATGTAGGTGCCTTGATAGATGCTTGCTTCACCCTACAATACTTGACTTTGAAGTTTGAATAAAGAACTAGGGCTTTGTTCCTCCAATGGAGTCACAAATAATGATATGTCAATATGTTGTATGGGGAACAAAACACACGTTTCGTGTCACTGTTGAAGTTTCTAAGTTTACTTTGTTTAGACACCCTTCGTGCACTTTTTCTGATTTATTCCTACCTACTTGTTATTTTCTTTAACAAGTTATTTACAAAGTAAATACTGAAAATAAACACCAGTGCATGCTCAACATATTATAGATCAGCAACTAAAAGAAACAAGAACAAACACACCACATGACACCATTATTTTTTAACCAATGTCCCCGGAAAAACCCAATGCGGGAAAACCGGTGCAGCGATTTGAGGGTTTTCTTATTAAGCAATATCAGAGTACAATCTGGGTGCCAAAACTGGCCTACCCAACAAAGAATTTCCTTAACAACTATCCCTTACAGTTTGAGAGAAATCTCTTGTCTGAAACCCTAGAAAATCCTTCCGACAACTCCTCAGCGCAAAACTGCTCTGCAACCCCATCGTATGCCCAATCTGGACTGTGTCAGCCCCTCTCTGTCTCATATTAGCCCTGAGTCAGCCTTTCTAGGCCTGCGTTAGCCCCAGGAGGCCTTGCATCAACTCTGCGAGCCTCTGGGTCAGCTGCGTTGGCCCCTCTGGTGCTCTACGCAACACTTGGCTGCCTCTGCATGGCCTTGCGTGAGCCCTTGCTAGCTCTGCGTCAACCTCCTTGGCTGTTGCACTACTCTCCTGACACAATCTTTGCCTTCTCTGTTTCTCTGTACTCAGTGCCTCTCAACTGCTCTCCTAATCACTGATTCTATCTCTCTTAGCAAACCCCACTCTAGAGAATAGAATGACTGATCATCTGGTGCATTCTCCAAGTGACTCTCAAGTCTCCTCTTATACTTTTCCTATTGACATATCAACGGTCGAGATTAAATCCCTAATCAACAGCTAAGATTAGATCTGGCTTGATCCATGTCTTTTGGACCGTTCTAACATAGATTCATATTAATACCCATTAATATTTTATTTTCCCTAACTTTAGACTTAGGGACTCCATTAAAAATATTAATTATTTTAATATCTCTTGATCTGTTTAGAATCTACTCAAACCCTTTCTGGGTATTGGAGATCTAATGTGCCTCAGCCTCTCCACCAAATTTCGTGGCTAGAGCACATCCGATGCTACCCCAAATCAACACTCCCTCTTAGCAAGGACTGTGCTCTAGCAATACTCCTCACTGAGTATTACTCTGATCATCTGGCATCGGTTCCTGTGCTGATGCTAGGCCTTCCTGCCCAACATCCTCTGCATTGCCGCCCATGGTTCTACCACTACCACTGCTGCATCTGTACGACAACTCCCTTTGCATCTGTGCTGCTGTTTGTCCTTCCTCCCAGCACTACATCTGCACTACACCTCCTCTCATCATGTTGCATCGTGCTGCCCACTACTGCACTACAACTCAGTTACTGAGAAGTAAGTAACTGATCTCCCAACTGACCTCCCTGTTGGGCTAGAAACACCCACTGATGCTAAAGCTCCCTCTGTTGCTGACAAGTACTCCCTCTTTCTGACCTCTGCGCTGCTGCAACAACTCCCTGCATCTCACACCGTTGCACCTCGCTGTGCCTTCCTGCATTGGTGCAACACTCCTATGCCTCTCGCACTGCTATAGCCTGCTAGCTCTGCGTTGTCTTGGGACTCCTGCACTATAGCTCTCTTTGCCGCTCCATCTGCATCTGTCTCTACCCACTCAACCAGTCCTACTACTCCTCGTCGCAGCTCCCGTAGCAAGGTCTAATCCAAGAGGCTGGGTACCTCAAGGATCCTGCCCCTCATCGCCTGTAGTCTGCTTGACTATAGCTCGATGTCTCCCCACTTTCGCTCAAGTGGCACGTGTGCACTCATGGCACAATCATCGTCTGTCAAAACTTCCTTCTCTGCTCATGCTGGCACTGCCTTCGTCTCAGAAGACTCTCACTTACTCTTCTTCCTTGGGCACTGGGTCGCATAATGACCCATCTTCCCATAGTGGAAGCACTTGACCTTGGAGAGATCTTTCTTCTTCCACTTCTACTTTCTGTCATATGCTAGGGCCACATCCTCCTCCTCATGCTTGACCTTGATCCCTTTGCTGCTGCTACCTATCACTTTTTCTGATTTATTCCTACCGACTTGTTATTTTCTTTAACAAGTTATTTACAAAGTAAATACTGAAAATAAACACCAGTGCATGCTCAACATATTGAAGATCAACAACTAAAAGAAACAAGAACAAACACACCACATGACACCATTATTTTTGGACCAATGTCCCTCCGCTGCTCTCCCGATCACTGATTCTATCTCTCTTAGCAAACTCCGCTCTAGAGAATAGAATGACTAATCATCTGGTGTATTCTCCAAGTGACCATCAAGCCTCCTCTTATACTTTTCATCTTGACATATCAACGGCTGAGATTAAGTCCCTAATCAATGGCTAAGATTAGATCTGGCTTGATCCATGTCTTTTGGACCATTCTAACACAGATTTATATTAATACTCATTAATATTTTATTTTCCCTAAGTTTAGATTTAGGGACTCCATTAAAAATATTAATTATTTTAATATCTCCTGATCTATTTAGAATCTGCCCAAACCCTTTCTGGGTATTGGAGATCTCATGTGCCCCAACCTCTCCACCAAATTTTGTGGCTAGAGCACATTCGATGCTACCCCAAATCAACATTTCTTGACAATGGCGCCAAAATGTTATCGCTCAATCTAGCAGGGGTCCTAGGAGGGAATCCTAAAGAGACAATTGCTAGGTCAAGCGAAACAATGGAGAAATAGCCCACTGTCACCTTAGCTAAAGCTCCCTACTCCTTACGGACCTTCACCGATGGGAGAAGACCCAGTATGACAAGAATCACAAAGATGAATAGATCAAAGATAGGATGAAGGGTGATCCTGGAAGCTTATTCACAAGAGAGGCTCAAGATTGTGGCTTGCTTGTCTTGGAAGACAAGATGGAAGGCTCTCTAGGAAGGGCATGGGAAGAATTTCAAGGGTTAGGTTTTAAGCATGTGTTTTATAAAGGAGATCCCTAAGCCCTAGAATTCTTGGGGAAACTTGGGTTCCAGGTGATCTTTGAAGAATGAACCTTGATAGTGCATGGGACCCCACAGGACCAAGTGGACCCGAGGTTAGGTCAAGAGGATAGGATTTAGAAAACAATGATATACTTGACCTTGTTAGGGAGGGGAAAGGGATCAAGGAATGAATTTTCAATGAAAGCAAATGCAAGGATCCCAGTGATGTTTCTAGCCTAAGGGAAACCTAGGGCAAGGATTGGACTTTGAGCTAGGGCTTGCGATATCTCAAAATCCCACCATCGGAATCTCATGAAAATTAGAGGGCTCCTTGAGGACACAACGTAGTTGTGGATGAAAATTCGAAGTATTTTGATGGCTATATTGTGAGATAATTAATTGTCAAAATTTAGGTATGTTCTATGCTTAGAGCAATTTATTTCAATTTTCACAGTTAGCTCAATATCTTTTCCAGATTAGCAATCACATCAGCATTAAAGTAAACTGCAGATAGAACATAAACATAAATCGCAGAGGACATGCCAAGACAAGAGGACACAAGATGTGATGCTAGCCAGGGACAAACCCCAATGTGGGGAAACCCTTGATCAATTCTTCTTATATGTTCTTCAATAGTTCAGTAGGGAGAGAGAGAGATAGTACGTTTACAACAGAAGTCAACACTTTGACTTATCTAGATAAGATCATAGATCATCTCTAAGAAGATGATAAATGAGATTAGTTGAAGACATGTTGCTTCAACTAATTCTCCAAGGCGACTCCTTCACCTATCATTTTGTTGTGTTTCGTCATCATGTTGCACCTCATTGCACTGCACCATGCTGCACCCATCATCACTATGCTGCATCTCATCACGGTTCATTAATCATGACTGTACCCATCACTGTACTGCATTATGTGCCATTGCTGCATCATGTTGCCATCCTGACCTATGTGTTGGTTGCACCTTGCTTGCTTGTTGTCCCTTGCTTGCTTTTTGTCCCTAGCATACTTGTTGTTGCATGCTAATTGTCCCTTGCATGCTCGCTGTAACATTGCATGCTTGGTGTATTTGCTGCTAAGTACCATACAACTGTCCCAATGTTAGTTAGTTGTCCCTTGCATGTTGTTGTCCTTCAGAGACAGATGCTCTTGTTGTTTTGGTAGTTCCCGACAGTTCTGGCAGTTCCAGTTGTTCCCAACAGTTCTGGTAGTTCCGGTCGTTCCGGCAGTTCCGACATTTCCGGCTTTTCTGACTTTTCCAGCTTTTCTGGCAGTTCCAACTTTTCCGGCATTTCCAACTTTTCCGACAGTCCAACTTTTCTGGCTTTTCCGACATTTCCAGCTTTTCCAGCAGTTCCGGCCTTTCTTGCTTTTCTAGCAGTTCAGGCTTTTCCGGCTTTTCTGGCAGTTTTGGCTTTTCCGTCTTTTCTGGCTTTTCCAGCAGTTCCAACTTTCTGGCTTTTCCGGCTTTTCCGGCAGTTCTGGCTTTTTTGGTTTTTCCATCTTTTCCAACTTTTCTGGCTTTCTGCCCTCTGGATCAGGGCAACATTATTCCTTAGGATCTCTCCTCATATTAAAACCCAAAGACAAGTAGAGAGAGAGGAAGAGATCCCAAGTGTGTTGAAATGACTTGAGGCCACCTCTATTTATACTAAAATGTTGAGCACATGTAGGGTTTATTTGGTTGCTGGCCGACCTTGACGAATTGTCTTATAACGCAAATAACTTCATAACTCCATGAATACTTATCGGAATCAGATGATCTTTAAATCAATCCTACACCTCTCGATGAGAGGGATCCAAGAAAAATATCAACTGCCATAAATAAGATGACCCACACGGAGTTTGGCCCTAGTTTCCAATTTTAACACTCCCTCTCAACTAGGGAGAACTCCATCCATTGATCCATATGTCCGACTGTACTATCTCTGCCATAAGTGCCCTGCACTGCTCTGCTCTGCTCTGATCTGCCGAGCTCTGCTTTGCTCTGATCTGCTGAGCTTTGTTGAACCATGAAGAAGAAGAATTGATCGAGAATGTCTCATACCATTCTCTATTGATCGAAAGTCAGTTTCATCTGAAGAGAGTGTATCACATCACTCTTACTGACCGAAGTTAGTTTTAATGATCCCAGATCAATGTCACAAGAGAGTGTCTCAAATAACCATACTGATCCTAGATCAGTTTCATTGATCCCAGATCAATGTCACAAGAGAGTGTCTCAAACCACTCATACTGATCCCAGATCAATGTCACAAGAGAGTGTCGTAAACCACTCATACTGATCCCAGATCAGTTTCATTGATCCCAGATCAATGGAGGTCATCCTAGCATAGGGAGTACGGTAGATACAACGATGCGTCCATTGATAGTACTACTATGGTCCCTATCCTCATTTCCTTGCTCATTGATCAGATGAGAAGTACTTCCCATGAGTCCCAGACTGCACGGGTAGGATGCCTCGACAGGAGAACTAATCATCCTGTCCACAGGAGAACGAATCATCCCGTCAGTGGATGCCACGGAGAACTAATCATCCTGGCCCACAGGAGAACTAATCATCTTGTTCCACTGTCGCCACGGAGAATAAATCATCCTAGCCCACACGAGAACTAATCATCCTATTCCATAGTTGCCATGGAGAACAAATCATCCTGGCCCACAAGAGAACTAATCATCCTGTCCCACAGTTGCCACAGGAGAACTAATCATCCGGCCCAAAGGAGAACTAATCATCATGTTCCACAGTTGCCACGGGAGAACTGATCATCCCGGCCCACAAAAGAACTAATCATCCTATTCATAGCGCACCGCTAGGGGAGGGTGAGTCACCTTGTGGTCGTATGTTGCTCCAATAAGTACCCCAAGCCGCCTAGAGCTCCCAGAGCTCAATGCATGCAACATGCAAGACCCTTATAAGAAGGTCTCTCAACGACTCCAAGTCGTTCGGGAAAGTCACAGATTTGACCTTTCCCCAGGGTTTTGACAAAATGTCTGCAACCTGTACATCAATCTCAATGCGATTGAGCCTCCTCGCTCATCGACTTATCATATCGCAAATAAGGCAGTATCTGATGTCTATCTGTTGGAGCAATCATCGAATACGGGATTCCTCAATAATAAAATCCCCCCTCTGGTTGTCACAAAGAATCACAGTGGTATTCATCATGTGTACAAACAACTCACTTAAGAGCTTTTGCAACCATGCAGCTTCACACGAGATCATACTTGTAGCTATGTATTCGGTCTCGGTGGTACTTATAGCAACCGACTTCTGCTTCCTGCCTATCCATGATATCGAAGCAGAATCCAAAGAGAACCAGCACTGAGAAGTGCTCTAATGATCCTCCACGTTGCCTACCCAGTCAGCATTCAAATAATCATGCAGTTTCATATTTCTGAGAGTGTATCTCAATCCATGAGAGATTGTGCCCCAAATATATCTCAGAAGATTCTTGGCACCAATCTAGTGAGGCTCAACCAAATATGAGTTCACCATACTAACTGCAAAACATATGTCCGGACGGAAGTTCACCAAGAACATCAACGCGAGTGAGTTTATGAAAATCAGAGGCATTTCCCAAATCTGGTCCAACATCACTACCATATAACTTCTGAAAGTTAAGATCCTCGAGGTAGTCACAGGCTTGCAGTTTATCATTCCACATCCAGAATCCAACTCCCTCTTACTTATGCAAATGAGAGGGTCTACACCTGTCAGAAATAGGTTGTCCTCATAAGGTACCGGTATGAGAGGTCTATCATCCACCACCTTCGAGTAATGGTTTTGATTGATTTCACTCCTAGTGAATCACAGCTTCACCATACAGCTATCAATCCTCTCATACTACGCTCGGGGTGTTTTGCTTCAAGCCATAGAGGGCTTTCTTCCACCTGTATACATGAGATTCCTAATCATGAATCTCAAACTCCTCGGGTTGTTCCAAACTTGCGGACCTGCTGCATGAGGGGAATAGTTCCCTTATAAGATTTTCCTACGGTACATCTCAGACATGTACCTTCATGCTCTTGAATTCAAGCATCCCTATCACCATCTGACTCACATCGAGTAGAGCCCCATAGGTAGACCTCCGGTGTTATAGATGCGATATGTCAATTGACATAATCCCCAATGGACCATCCTACAACTTGATACAAATTGCCAACCTTGAACCCACGAGAAAAAGCATCTTTGAAAATTATATTTTTTAACACGTACTTTTTCATCAATGAATGCCACCCTGAGACCTTTGACTTCCATTTCTGAGATGGACACCAGGTTCTTCTTGCGATTAGGTACATAAAAGAGATTCTGTAAATGAATCGAGTTACCCTTATTCAATTGAGAGTTAACATTCCCTACACCCTTTCCAGGATAGGTGGCATCATCTCCAAGTATAATCCCACGATTGTTTCCATCTCTACCAAATTAGAGAGTGCACCCATCTATCCGATGAAGTGCCTTGAAGCACACAATCTATAAGCCAGATTCCCAAAGAATTTGAAGGAGAGGGCCAATACAAGATAACGCTTCTTTATCTTATCAAAAACAACATTTGATTCTTCATACCTGGGGTTTCTTTCTTTCTATGAAGAGTCGGTCATTTCCTTGATGACCTACATTACTTGTCATTCCTTTGATCATTGAAGATGTCCCTGGAATGATTGTTATCATCATCAAGTGATGTGTCCCTGCCATTCAGACACTCCTTTGCATAATGGCCGAACTAGTGCCTTTCCTTCCACCCTGAGATCCGGTCTTCAAATGAAGTGATCTTTAGGTAGGCCATATTCCGCTGCGCCATTCTGATAATATTCTTTGCTTCGACTTCACCCTTGGTGAATTTGAAGAGAGATGAGGAATCCACTCATCCTTTTGTCCTTTCCCAACTGTCTTCGATGATTGCTCTTTCACTCTTGCTTGGGCATTGCCTTCACCTCAGCTCTAATACCATGTTAAATTTTAGGTATGTTCTTAGAGCAATTTATTTCAATTTTCATAGTTAGCTCAATATCTTTTCCAGATTAGCAATCACATCAGCATTAAAGTAAATTGCAGATAGAACATAAACATAAATTGCAGAAGACAAGCCAAGACAACAGGACACAAGATGTGGCACTAGCGAGGGACAAACCCCAATGTGGGGAAACCCTTGATCAATTCTTCTTATATGTTCTTCAATAGTTTAGCAGAGAGAGAGAGATAGTACTTTACAACAGAAGTCAACACTTTGACTTATCTAGATAAGAGCATAGATCATCTCTAAGAAGATGATACATGAGATCAGTTGAAGACATGTTGCTTTAACTAATTCTCCAAGGTGACTCCTTCACCTATCATTGTGCTGCATTTCGTCATTGTGCTACACCTCACCACGCTGCACCATGCTGCACCCATCATCACTATGCTGGATCTCATTACGTTTCATTAATCATGACTTTACCCATCACTATACTACATTATGTGCCATTGCTGCACCATGTTGTCATCCTGACCTATGTGTTGGTTGCACCTTGCTTGCTTCTTGTCCTTAGCATGCTTCTTGTTGCATGCTAGTTGTCCCTTGCATGCTAGCTGTAGCATTGCATGCTTGGTGTATTTGTTGCTAAGTACCATACAACTATCCCAATGTTAGTTAGTTGTCCCTTGTATGCTGCTTTCCTTCGGAGACAGATGTTCCCGTTGTTTCGGCAGTTCCGACAGGTCCGGTTGTTCCCGACAATTCTGACAGTTCTGGCAGTTCCGGCATTTCTGGCTTTTCCGGCTTTTTTGGCAGTTCCGGCTTTTCTAGCATTTCCAGCATTTCCGACAATTTCGTCTTTTCCATCAATTCCAGCGTTTCTGGCAGTTCTGGCTTTTCTGGCAGTTTTGGCTTTTCCGAGATTTCTGGCTTTTCCAGCAGTTCCAGCTTTTCCGTCAGTTCTAGCTTTTTCGTCTTTTCTGGCAATTCCAGCGTTTCCAGTTTTTCCGGCTTTTCCAACTTTTCCGCTTTCTTCCCTCTGGATCAGGGCAACGTTATTCCTTAGGATCTCTCCTCTTACTCAAACCCAAAGACAAGTAGAGAGAGGAAGAGATCCC
Organism: Pinus taeda; assembly: GCA_000404065.3. Taxonomy (NCBI): domain Eukaryota; kingdom Viridiplantae; phylum Streptophyta; class Pinopsida; order Pinales; family Pinaceae; genus Pinus; species Pinus taeda. The sequence continues at coordinate 176,879 of APFE030627925.1, read as the reverse complement.
AAGTGTGTTGAAATGACTTGAAGACCACCTTTATTTCTACTAAAACGTTGAGCACATGTGGGGTTTATTTGGTTGCTGGCCAACCTTGACGAATTGTCTTATAACGCAAATAAATTCATAACTCCATGAATACTTATCGGAATCAGATGATCTTTAAATCAATCCTACACCTCTCGATGAGAGGGATCCAAGAAAAATATCAGCTGCCATAAATAAGATCACCCACATGGAGTTTGGCCCTAGTTGCCAATTTTAACATTAATGCCCTAGGTGACCTATGTAGGCTAGGACTAGAAAAGGAGGGGAAGGTAAAAGAAATAAGCTTTACAGTGATCACCAGAGGAGGACTAGTGCTTTGTCTTTTGGGAGAGATGGAGTTGCGAAAATTCCTACACTCTAGGAACCCCTACTGTTGAGAGTTGCAAATCTGAATCTACTTCACCTACTTGATTTTTAAATTACATTCATCAAGTTATTCTTCTGAATACTGAAGCAAATTACTTATGCAGCCTACACTAATTAAATATTCCTAGGCTTGAAGGAACCCCTACTGCAGAAAATCTGAATCTACTTCACCTACTTGATTTTTTAATCATCAAGTTATTCTTCTGAATACTAAAGCAGATTACTTTTGCAGCCTATAGTAATTAAATATTTGATCTCATGAAACAAAAAACAGAGCAAAAAACAAGATACATAGGACACACTTATTTTTGGACACAAAAGCTCGAAAAAACCCAATGCAGGAAAACTGGTGCAGCAGCTCTAAGGGTTTATTATTATGTAGGAGAAATATCTAAATACAAATCTAGGATGCTCATCTAGCAATCCTTTGCAGAAAAAATATCAGCGGAAAATCTGAGTGAGTTTTACCTCACTTCAACCGACAGAATTCCTGCTAATCCAACACTAGACTAGCTAACCCTAGCTATTTTTGCGTTGGCTCTACGTCAACCCTGCGTTAGCTATCCCAGTTGTTCCGATTGTTCCCGGAATAGCTGGGAGAGCTAATGCAAAGGGCAGAGAAGGTGATGCAGGGTTGATGCAAAGACACCGCAGAAATAGTTGGGGTTAGCCAGTCTTGTGCCAGATCAGTCGAAATTCTACTGGGTGAAGTGAGGTAAAACTCACTCAGATTTTCTGCGAGTATTTTCTCTATAAAGGATTGCTAGATGAGCATCCTAGGTTTGTATTCAGATATTTCTCCTGCATAAAAAATCCTCAGAGTTGCTGCACTGGTTTCCTGCATTGGGTTTTTCGAAGGACTATTGTGTCCAAAAATAAGTGTGTCCTATGTATCTTGTTCTTTTCTCTGTTTTTTGTTTCATGAGATCAAATATTTAATTAGTGTAGGCTACAGAAGTAATTTTCTTCAGTATTAAAAAGAATAACTTGATGGATGTAATTTAAAAATCAAGTAGGTGAAGTAGATTCAGATTTGCTACATTAGGGGTTCCTAGAGTGTAGGAATTTTCACATGGTATCAAACCATTGATTTTGAAACAAGAAGAGCAGATCCAATGATAAGCAGTGAGGCCGAAAGCTGCACTTGGCAGTGGTTCCAATACCCTTGAAGGGATTGCGTAGTCGTTGCTGGGAAGTAGGTTTGAGGAAATCTCTCTCTAAGTGAGACGACAGAGGTACGATTTCTAACTCATGATTTTGCAAAGGCAGGAGTGACGCAGAGCCTCAACACAATGCTTGAAGGGTGCAGTTTCTACCGGGGCAGAAATCTGTTAGAAAAGAACGAGGACAAATAGAAGGAGAATTTTCTTCTCAGCGAACTTTCCACCAGAAAGTTAGAATTTCTCACTTGCTGAGCAACTGAGCAGTGCTAAGCAATGACTAGAGGAGTCATTTCAACAGTTGGGTGAGATGGCATCACATGGGCTCAAAGACCAGGATAGGTTGGAAGGAGCCTCCAACTATGTCATACGGAAGACCAGAATCTTAGCTGTTCTGGAGGAATATGATCTCAAGGCCTACGTCGATAGTGTTGTAGTTGTTCCTATTGACAATGATCAAAAGAAGTACAAGGTCGAGCAAGGGAAGGCAAAGAGGATCATTCTCGATGGAGTTCGAGATCATGTAGTCTCACACTTGTAGGGCAAGGATACAGCTCGAGGGATGTGGGAAGCCTTGTCTTCTCTGTATGAAGGCTCTTCCGAACAACGAAAGATGTATTTAGAGCAGAAATTACAGCGGACTTTGATGCAAAAAGGAGAAGGGGTGAACCTCTATCTTCAACGTCTTCAGGACACTAGAGACCATCTTGCTGCAGTGGGCTTCACTCCTCATCCAACCACGATGTTGAGGATAGCCCTGAATGGAGTCATGGATGAATGGCAAGTTTTCGTCCAAAGCATATTGGGCAAAGAAAAACTACCTTCATGGGAGGAGATGTGGGCAGCTCTTCAACAAGAGGAGTTAAGGAGGGACCTAGTGAAGGTCAACCTCAGTGGTAGCAGTTGGAGTGGCACAAAGACCAAGGAGGAGTACGAGAATGCAGCTATAGCATCGAAGGGTCGGCAGAAGCCGAAGTGAAAGAAGGAAATTTCGAAGGTGAAATGTTTCAGTTGTGGAGAGATGGGCCACTATGCATCCCAGTGTCCTTTGAAGAAAAAGGATAAGGATAAGAAACATGATCTTAAGGCTACTTCAGCAAAGATTGACGAGGATGAGTTTGCCATGAGTGCCCAAGCATCTCCAAGAGGGATATGGGGTGATATTGAGCTGTAGTCGAGAGGACTACATATCGGCAAGATTCTTGAGGAGTCCACCTCTTGGATCAATTCCTTGCTACAAGAGCCCAAGATTCAATAATAGCGAGATGGACTTTGTGTCAGATGATGCAGTGGAGTGTTTGGAGGACGAATGCAGTAGATGGGGACCAGAGGCTGATCAACACAGAGCAAGGTTGGCAGCAGTGCAGTTGGCATAGTGCAGGAGTTAGCATCAGCGCAGAAGATTCAGAGGGTCAGAATCAACAGCAGTCAAATTCCAACATTCATTGTATTATGTTGAACACAGTTAAGTTCAACTAATTTTGGATGTTTTTCAGTTGCTTCTCTCAGTGACTGAGTTGCAGTAAGGATGCAGTGTTAGTAGCATAACAGATGCAACGTTTGAGAGGGAGTTGTAGTACAGATGCAGTAGTGGCAGCAGCAGTGCGGAAAGGTGGTGCTTCAGAAACAAGGCAACATGTGGTGGACATTGTTGCTAGAGCACTTTCCTTGCTAAGAGGGAGTGTTAGCTTTTGGTAGCATCCTTGAAAATTGGTGGAAAGGCTAAAACACATGAGTTCTAAAAAACCCAGAAACCATTTGGTGAAATTCCACCCGGATTGTATTTTATTAAAATAATTAATATTTTTAATGGAGTTCCTAAGTCTAAACTTAGGAAAATTAAAATATTAATGGGTATTAATCAAAATATGGGTGAGAATGATTTAGAAGGCGGATCAAGTGATGTTTTAATCTTAGTTGTTGATTAGAGACTTAATCTCGGTTGTTGAAGACTCAATAGGAAAAGTATAAAATAGAGGCTTGGGGTTCATTTGGAAACACACACAAAGAGGTTGAGGAAATTGATTTTCACAGGTGAGAAGTTCTTAGGAGGAAAATCAATTGGGGAGATCTTGCAATTGAGGGGCAGAGAGAATCCAGGAGAAGGACTTACTAGAAAATACAAAACAGAGAGGCGAAGAGAGCTTGCAGAGAGGCAACGCAATAGCCCGGAGAGCTGACGCAGAAAAGTTGCTTGTCAAGCAGAATCTAGAATTGTAGAAATTGCCAAAACTATTGGGAACTGTCGGAACAACCGGGAGAGATGACACAGAGGCAGTGCAGTTGCCGAGAGAGCTAACACAGAAACGCTGCCTGTCACAAAGAATCCATAACTGCCGGCATTGTCGAGAGAGCTGACGCAGAGTGCAGAGAGCTGACGCAGAGTGCAGAGAAGGTGACGCAGGGTTGCCGCAGAGACAACGCATAAATAGCTGGGGTTAGCCAACGTGTGCCGGATCAGCCGAAATTCTGCTGGGTGAAGTGAGGTAAAACTCACTTAGATTTTCCGCCAATATTTTCTCTGTAAGAATTGCTAGATGAGCATCCTAGATTTGTATTTAGATATTTCTCCTGCATAATAATAAACTCTCAAAGTTGCAGCACCAGTTTTCCTGCATTGGGTTTTTCTGGGGACTATTGTATCCAAAAATAAGTGTCCTATGTATATTATTCTTTGCTCTGTTTTTTGTTTCATAAGATCAAATATTTAATTAGTGTAGGTTGCAGAAGTAATTTGCTTCAGTAATCAGAAGAATAACTTGACGAATGTAATTTAAAAATCAAGTAGGTGAAGTAGATTCAGATTTGATGTTATTGCATTGCCTCTCTGCAAGCTCTCTCCGCCTCTCTGTCAGTTTTCTCTGGAATGTCCTTCTCCCAGATTCTCTTTGCCTCTTAGCTGCAAGATCTCTCCAGTTGATTTTTCTCCTAAGAACTTCTCACCTTGGAAAATTGATTTCCTCAATCTCTCTGTGTGTGTTTCCAAATGAACCCCAAGCCTCCATTTTATACTTTTCCTGTTGAGTCTTCAACGGCCGAGATTAAGTCTCTAATCAACCGATAAGATTAAAACATGACTTGATCTGCCTTCTAAATTATTCTCACCCATATTTTGATTAATACCCATTAATATTTTAATTTTCCTAAGTTTAGACTTCGAAACTCCAATAAAAATATTAATTATTTTAATAAAATACAATCCGGGTGGAATTTCACCAAACGGTTTCCGGGTTCTTTAGAACTCATGTGCCTTAGCCTCTCCACTAATTTTCAAGGCTAGATCACTTCTGATGCTACCAAAAAATAACAAGAGTCATGGAAGATTTGAAGTTTCGATTGATTTCCACTTGTGAAGGAGGCCTAAAAGACAACTTTGTTAGGTATTAGGGCTCAATGGAAGTAGCTTCAAGGTCATGTATACTTCGTTCAACAATATTTGGTGACTTGTTAAGACAAGGATGTCTCTAGGAACATTCATTCCTTCAAACATGGCCCAATCATGATACAACACTATTTAGAGATTTAATTTCCACAATTTTGTTCCAAGAAAAGCAGCAAATTAACCCTAGAATAACGAAAATTCCAATATCATGAATGCAGAAAAATAAAGAATCAAAATAGCAGTAACATAATACTTGCATGTAAGAAGAATATATCCAATCACCAAGATATGCCAATCATAGAAGCTCCAAGACAAATAAGAATAACCAAACATCGAAATTCATCTATTCATCCAAAAAGTCTCATCCTCAAAAGATAGCAAAAATCTCACAAGAAGATATGATCCAATCCCAGTGATGATGAGAAATGAACTCATCTCACTTGTATTTATACACAACTTAGGAGTTCGAATTAGCCTCCTTAGCCTACATAAGCCCCCAAAAAAAAAAAACCTTATAATAATACAATTTTTGGTGACAAGCCCACCAAATTAGCTCATAAATGAAAAGGTAAGCCTCTTAAGAGGTCAAATAATAATCTATGCATGGCGTAGGGCCCTCTAAGAGGCCTAATGAGGTCCATGGGCACCACAATTGAGAATAGGACCCTCAAAAGAAGTGGACAAGGGATTGGCCCCTTGTAATAACTTGTGGTGCTCCAAATGACATTTGGGGGCACACAAGCGTCCTCATGGGCCTCTAAACAAATTGAAGGTACCTGTAGATTGCCTGGAAGGGCTAGGATGATGGTGTACGTGATGCCACATTATCGTACAATTTCTATATCATCTACCAAGTGTATGGTGTAGATTTAGGGCCAAGTGGGCATGATGGATCAGATGCATCCTCCTTGTCCAATGAGTGAACCACGGACAATCTCTGAATGTTTTGGGGATCCATGGAGTGCAATCTACTGCTATGGAGGTCCATGGCTCTCAACGCTTACCCTACATGTGCCAATGTAGCCCTTTGGAGGATTAAGACCCTGTATAGGGAGACCAAACCCCAAATGGAAACTATCTGCAATCTTACATAAGATCCAATGCGTCCCCTAACCTTCGAGTACAACAAGTCATTAGAGAAATCTAGTAAATGAGCTTACCGAATCATGGATCACAGGTGGGGACTTCATAATGGCCTGCCTTTCCATAATGGGCTTCGAGATGTTGTTAAAATTGGCAACTAGGGCCAAACTCCATGTGGGTCACCTTATTTATGACAACTGATATTTTTCTTGGATTTCTCTCATCGAGAGGTGTAGGATTGATCTAACGATCATCCAATTCCAACATGTATTCATGGAGATATGAATTTATTTGTATTCTTGACAATTTGTCAAGGTTGCCCAGCAAGGAAAACAATGTTTTACACCCCCAACTTATCTTCAATGTGGCATATAAAAGGAGACCTTGTGGTATAAACTCACTCATATCAACACACATTCTTCTCTCTCTCTCCTACGCATTAGAGGAGAATCTCTCTCTCACACGTGTGGCTGAAAAAAGGACACAGATCTGATCTAGGGAAGCATTGGATTCGGTTGACCAAGGTGCAGGTGCATTGTTTCAGCAGCGTTGACCGGCGTGAGGGTATCTTTGATTGCGGATTAGTGTGGGGAGCCTCTCCTAAGCAAGACGCAATTCTGGACAACAAACGTTGACCTCTGTTTGACCACCCTTTGATCAGCGTTGACGATCTAAGGTTGACCGCAAACTTGCACCTTCATTGACTGTTGTTTGACCATCATTTTCAGACTATTTTGGGCTGCCTGTACTTGCTATTGGAGGCCGAGTTGACTGAGGTTGACTTGAGGTCAATTCTGACCTGTTTGACCAAATTTGACTTTGCTGGTTAGGGTTTTGTTGCTGCTGTTATAAAATTACAAAATTGTGTAATTGTACTCTCTCTCTCTATTGAATTATTGAAGAATATAAGAAGAATTGATCAGGGGTTTCCCCACATTGGGGTTTGTCCCTAGAAGGTGTGACATCTTGTGTCTCTTGTCTTGGCTTGTCTTTTACTGTTTACATTTATGTTCTATTTGCATTTTACTATCATGTTGATGTGATTGCTATTCTAGAAATTGATATTGGGCTAATAAGAAAATTTGAATTAAATTGCTCTTAAGCATAGAACATACCATAATTTAACATGGTATCGGAGCTGAGGTGAAGACAAAGCCCAAGCAAGAGTGAAAAAGCAATCACCAAAGACAATTGGAAAGGTCAAAAGGCTTCATGGGTTCTTCATCCCACTTCCTGGCTGAAGACAAGCTCTGTGAGAAATTTGATTATCACGAATGGAAGATGTCTCTTGATCTAACATTGGAAGAGCAAGAAATGTTGGACTATGTGAGGGGTAAAATTTTGGAGCCTCCATCAAATGTACCGGCTGCTATAAAGAACAAGTACACTAAGGCTAAAGTCAAAGCGAAGAAGATTATCCGAGACTCTATTGACAAGTGTTTGGTGGCCTACATTTTTGAGTTGAACACCTCCAAGGAGATCTACGATAGATTGGTAAGCTTGTTTAAAGTTAGTGATGCAAATCAAGTTTTGTTCCTCAAAAATAAGTTGAAGGATATTAAGAAGGGCAAGGACGAGGATATTCAATCCTACTTCTTAAGGATCACTAAGATCAAGAACGATCTTCTATCGATTGGAGAAGTCATTCCTAATAGGGAACTAACTATCACTACCCTTGGAGGGCTCCCCTCCAAATGGTATATATTTAGAACCAATCTTCTCAACAATGATCGAATTCTGGGATTTGAAGAATTGATGTTGAGATGCATTCAAGAAGAGACAAGGATGGTGGAGCAAGAAATGCTTTCAAGTAAAGGCAACTCCACTGCTTTCTCCTCTCATGCCAAAAGGAGAAATAATTCTGGGTCTAAAGGTCATTTCAAAGGAAAGCCCAGATCGAGGGTGGAAGGAAAGGAAGATGCCTTGTTTGCAATAAATTTGGCCACTATGCGATGGAGTGTCCAAATAGAAAGGATACATCACATGATGATGATCACAATCACTCCAGGGGCAACTCCAACAATCAAAGGAATGGCAAGTTCAATGGCAAAGGAAAGAGGAATGCTAGAAATCAAGGAAATGGTCAACCCTCCAAGAAAGCAAGGAACTCCAAGTATGAATCAAATGTTGTTAATAATAAGCAAGATGAGTATTATCTGATATCGGCCCTCTCCACTACCTCTCCTCCGAACTCATTGGGCAATTGGCTTATTGATAGTGGTGCCTCAAGGCACTTCACCGGTTACAAGGAAGCCCTCTCTAATCTAATAGAGAAGGAGACAAACTTGGAGATTATTCTTGGAGACAATTCCACCTATGCCGTAAAGGGTGTAGGAAATGTTACTCTTCAATTAAATCAAGGTAACACGATCCAGTTGCAATAAGTCTTATATGTACCTAATCTCAAGAAGAACCCAGTGTCCATTTCAGCAATGGAAGACAAAGGCTACAAGGTGGCATTCATCGATGGCAAGGTATGTGTTTGGCAAAATAATTTGAAAGATGATTTCACTCTTGGGTTTTGGGTTGACTCTTTATATCAAGTTGGAGGAAGTCCATTGGAAGTCATGTCTTGCGACACATCTCTACAGTCTGAACTATGGCACCGGAGGTTTTCCCACCTTCATTATAAGGTTCTACCCGATGTAAGACAGATGGTGACAGGGATGCTCGAGTTCAAAGTAGAGCATGAATGTGTATGTCCAGGATGTACCAAAGGAAAGCTCAAAAGGAGACCATTCCCCTCAAGCCATAGCAAGATCTCCGACATATTGCAGTTGGTTCACTTTGACATATCTGGTATGATGCCCGTGAACTCTTAGGAGGATATTTGTACTATCTCAATATTACAGATGATTATTCTCGCACGACTTGGATATACTTCTTGAAAAAGAAGGATGAAGTGTTCGCCTGGTTTTGTCACTTCAAAGCCTTGATCGAGAATCAAATTGAGAAGAGAATCAAGATTTTAAGGACTGATAATGGGACCGAGTATGAATCCAACGAGTTCCCTGACTTTTGCAAAGAAGCTGGCATTAAGAGAGAGACCACAACACCATACACTCCTGAGCATAATGGTGTGCTTGAAAGGAAGACTTGCACAATTGTGGAATTTGTCCGTGCCATGCTCCATGATCAAAGGCTTCCGAAGTTTCTATGGGCCAAAGCTGCGAATACCGTCGTATATGTTCAAAACCGATGCCCTCATCAAGCATTGGATTCCAAGACTCTCAAAGAAATGTTCACTGGTAAGAAACCTGATGTCTCTCATTTATGGGCTGCCTCTTCTTGCTAGTGGAGGCCTAAAAGACCAGGAAATTGCCCAAGCATATTGGAGGTCAATTTCATCTTGTTTGACCAAATTTGACTTTGTTGGTTAGGTTTTGTTGCTGCTGTCCTAAAATTACAGATTTATGTATTTGTAATATTTCTCTCTCTATTGAACTATTGAAGATTATAGAAGAATTGATCAAAGGGTTTCCCCACATTGGGGTTTGTCCTCGGTTAGCCGCCACATCTGGTGTCTTTGTCTTGGATTGTTTTATGTCGATCTATTAATGTTCTATCTACATTTTACTATTTGTTAATGTAATTGCTAACCAATAGCTAATAAGAAGAAATTGAAGCAAACTGCACTAAGCATAGAAACTATGTTGCAGGAAACGCTGGGGGGGGGGGCCCGTTTCCGGCCGGAAACGGAAACGAAACGCGTTTCCACGTTTGGTATGGCCGTGAAACGGGTTTCAAGGCCGTACAACCCACGTTTCCTCATTAACTTGTGTTTTTTTTTTTTTAATTTTAATTTGTTTTTTAATTTACTGTTAGGGTATGTTAGTGACTTCTTGTTGCTTCTAGATGCGTGTCTAAAGTTATAAAAGGGAATTTTTGCCCTAGTGTTGATATGCATCAGGTAATGTAAAATTCTTAAAGTAAAAGTGATATTCCATTTATTTTTCATTTTCATCATTTTACTTAAAATTTTAACATTGCCATGAATGACCAGAGTTTGAGAGTGGTTTCACCCTAATGGATTTCATATGCAGAAAGTAAAATTTGATCTCATCAAAATCCAGCAGACTTAGTTGTTTTTCAGGATTTCAGGATTGGGGGATTGCAATGTTCCGTTGGATTTTATCATGTACTAGGGTAATGGAACTTGTATTTAATCAGAGAAAAGCCCTCTAATGCAGGGAAAACTCCAATAATCAAGTCATGTAGGTACTAGGGTATGCAAAAACGTTGGTATATAATAAACTTTAATGGTTGCTTTTGGATTTTCCTATATTTTTATTTTCATTATGTGATCATTCATGACTCTGATTAAATGTGAAAAATTTAATCTTAATGTTTAAAATGTAATAAATTATATGTATCATTAATGCTTTATGATTGCAATATATATAACAATTTTAAATATTTTATATATATATATATATATATATATTAAGTATGTAGTATGTATGTATGTATGTATGATATATATATATATATATTCGCGTTTCCCCGTTTCCTCAAATTTGGGGAGGTCGCATTTCGTATCGCTTCCCGTTTCGAAAACTCGTTTCTGTTTCCCCGTTTCGTGCAACTTAGCATAGAAAATACCATAAATTAACATGGTATAAGAGCTGAGGTGAAGACAAAGCCCAAGCAAGAGCAGGAGCAAAAGCAATCACCGAAGGCTGTTGAAGCAATCCTAAAGACTTCATGGGGTCCTCATCACACTTTCCCACTGAACACAAGCTCTATGAAAACTCTGACTATCACGGATGGAAGATGTCTCTCAATTTGACATTGGAAGAGGAGGAAGTGTTGGACCATGTGAGAGGCAGAATCATTGAGCCTCCATCAAATGCATCTGTTGCTACAAGGAACAAGTGGACCATGGGTGAAGTCAAAGCAAAGAAGATCATTTAGGACTCTATCAACAAGCGCCTAGTGGCCTACGTTTCCGAGCTGACCACCTCTAAGGAAATCTACGATAGACTGGTAAGCTTATTTAAAGTTAATGATGCAAATCAAGTTTTGGTCCTTAAGAATAAGCTGAAGGAAACTAAGAAGGGCAAAGATGAGAGTATGCAAGCCTACTTCTTAAGGATCACCTAGATCAAGAATGATCTCCTGACAGGGAATTGACCATCACAATTCTTGGAGGGCTCCCATCCGAATGGTATGTATTCAGAACCACTCTTCTCAACAATAATGTAATTCCAGGATTTGAGGAATTGATGGCGATATGCATTCAAGAAGAGACAAGGATGGAAGAGCAGGAAATGCCTGCATTTAGAGGCAATCCCGCTGCTTTCTCCTCCCATGCTAAAAGGAGAAATAATTCCGAGGAAAAATCTAAGGGAAAGGCTGGACCGAAAGGTGGAAGGAAAGGAAGATGTTTCATTTGCAACAAAATTGGCCACTATGCGAGGGAATGTCTTGGTAGAAAGGACACATCTCATGACAATGATCAAAATCACTCCAAGGGAAATTCTTACAACAATCAAAGGAAGGGAAGGTTCAATGGCAAAGGAAAGAGGAGTGCCGAAAATCAAGGAAGTGGTCAACCCTCCAAGAAGGCAAGAAACTCCAGGTTTGAATCTAATGTTGTTAACAATAAGCAAGATGAATATTATCTGATATCGGCCCTCTCTACTACTTTTCTTCCCGACTCGTTGAGCAATTGGCTTATTGATAGTGGTGCCTCAAGGCACTTCATTGGTTACAAAGAAGCTCTCTCTAATCTGATAGAGAAGGAGAACAACTTGGAAATTATTCTTGGGGACAACTCCAAATATCCTGTGAAAGGCGTAGGGAATGTCTTTCTTCAATTGAATCAAGGTAATACAATTCATTTGCAAGAAGTCCTATATGTACCTGATCTCAAAAAGAACCTGGTGTCCATTTCGGCAATGGAAGACAAAGGCTACAAGGTGGCCTTCATTGATGGCAAGGTATTTGTATGGAAAAAGGATTTTTAAAAATTCTTTCACTCTTGGGTTTCGAGTTGACTCTCTATATCAAGTCAGAGGAATTCTACTAGGTGTCATGTCTTGTGACACATCTTTAGTCCGAACTATGGCACCAGAGGTTTGCCCACCTTCATTATAAAGCTTTACCCGATGTGAAACAAATGGTGACAGGGATGCCCAAGTTTAAAGTAGAGCAAGAAGGTGTATGTCCGGGATGTGCCGAAGGAAAACTCCAAAGGGGACCATTCCCCTCAAGCTATAGCAAGAGCTCCGATATATTACAATTGGTTCACTCCGACATATCTGATATGATGCCTGTGAACTCCTTGGGAGGATATTTATATTACCTCACTTTTATAGATGATTATTCTCGCAAGACTTGGATATACTTCTTGAAAAAGAAGGATGAAGTGTTCTCCTGGTTCTGTCACTTCAAAGCCTTGATCGAGAATCAAACTGAGAAGAAGATCAAGATCTTAAGGACTGATAATGGGACTGAGTATGAATCTAATGAGTTCCATGACTTTTGTAAGGAAGCTTGCATTAAGAGGAAGACCACAACACCATACACTCCTCAACAATATGGTGTGGCGAAAAGGAAGAATCGTACGATTATGGAAGCCGTTCGTTCCGTACTCCATGATCAAAGGCTTCCGAAGTTTCTATAGGCCAAAGCTGCAAATACTGTTGTATATGTTCAAAACCAATGCCCTTATCAAGCATTGGATTCCAAGACTCCCAAAGAGAAGTTCACTGGTAAGAAACCTGATGTATCTCATTTTAGAATTTTTGTTAGTCCTCTTTATTTTCAAGTGCCAAAAGAAGAAAAGGAATAAATTGGGTGCATCTGAAAAGAAGGGAATCTTTGTGGGCTATAGCGAAAATACTAAGGGCTATAGAATCTATGTGGCTAGTCAAAGGGAATTTGAGATTAGCCATGATGCCACCTTTGACGAAGATATGGCTCTTAGCAAAGTTGACAATCTTCCTATACTACGGAAATTTGGAGAAGCTTACACCAACAAACTGGAGGAAAAGCAAGATGAAACAATGCCCAAAGTGGAAGAACCCACGGACCCTATTGATCCCCCTCCGCAAGAGCCTTCCTCTTCTAGGAAGAGGCCCTCATGGCTTAAGGGGACACTTGATGATGCTGAAGGACACATTGCACCCAGAGGGACTTTTCGGGAAAGCAAGAAGCCGACCAGGTATCATGGATACTTGACCATTATGAGCACGATCATTCAAAATGAGTCCTCATTGTTCGCTTAAAATGTGAAGCATCAAGTATGGAAGGATGCTATGACTAAGGAATACGAGTTCATCATGAAGAACGATGTCTGGGATGTGGTCCCCAAACCCTAGGACAAAATTGTTATCACTTCAAAATGGCTTTACAAGATAAAGCATGGAGTTGATGGAAGTGCTGAAAAGTATAAGGCTCATTTTGTTGCTCATGGCTTCTCTCAAAAGGAAGGGATAGACTATGACAAGATATTTGCACCTGTTGCCCAATATACCACCATCCGCTCGATCATAGCCCTTGCTGCTTCGCAAGGATGGAACCTACATCAGATGGATGTCAAGACCGCATTCTTGCATGGTTCGATCAAAGAGGAAGTCTATGTAGAACAACCCGAATGATTTGAGATTCATGATCGAGAATCTCACGTATGCAGGTTGAAGAAATCCCTCTATGGGTTGAAGCAAGCACCTCGAGCTTGGTATGAGAGAATCGATAGCTACCTGATGAAGTTGGGATTCACTAGCAGTGAAGTCGACCATAACCTCTACTTTAAGGTTGAAGATGATAAACCTCTCATACTGGTGTTGTACGTTGACAACCTCTTTCTAATGGGTGCAGACCCTCTCATTCACAAATGTAAGAGGGAGTTGGCTTCCAAGTTTGAGATGAAGGACCTAGGACTGATGCACTATTTCCTAGGACTGGAAGTCTTGCAGAAGCCAGGGGAGATTTTCCTATCTCAAGGAAAATATGTGGTGAAGATATTGGAGAGATTCAATATGGTGGACTGCAAACCCGTGACTAACTTGATAGAGTTTGACTTCAAGAAGTTAAGTGGCAGTGCTGCCAGACCTGTTTTGCAAAATGCTACCAAGTATCGTCAACTCATCGGAGCATTGATGTTCTTGGTGAACTCCCATCCAGATATATGTTTTGCAGTCAACATATGGTCGAGCCTCACCACACACATTGGATTGGTGCCAAGACTTTGTTGAGATACCTTCGTGGCACAATCAGTCATAGGTTAAGATACACTGCCAGAGATGTGAGACTACATGGATATACCGATGTTGATTGGGTAGGCAGTGTGGTGGACTGAAAGAGCACTTCCGGGTGGATTTTCTCTTTGGGATCTACCTCGATATCCTGGATGAGCAGGAAGCAGAAGTCAGTGGCTTTGAGCACTGTTGAGGCAAAGTACATTGTTGTGAGTATGGCCTCTTGTGAGGTTGTTTGGTTGCGGAAACACTTAAGTGCGCTGTTTGAATTTAAATTGGATACGACCGTGATCCTGTGTGACAACCAAAGTGGGATTTATTTATCAGAGAATCCCGTATTTCATGATCACTCCAAGCATATCGATATCATGTACCGCTATATCCGGGATATGGTGTAGCGGGGAGCAATAAGGCTCCAACATATTGGTACAGATGAACAGGTCACCGACATTCTAACGAAGCCCCTAGGATCAAATTCTTGACTTTTTGAGAACGACTTGGAGTCGTTGAGAGACCCTCTTATGAGGGTCCTGCATGATGGATGCACTGAGCTCTGGTAGCTCTGGGGGGTGTGGGGTACTTCTTGGAATGACATGCGACCACAGGGCGACTCATCCTCCCCTAGTGGTGCGCTATGTACAGGGTGAAAGGTTCAACCTTCCCCTGTGATACCCCATGGCGACTTAGGGACAGGATGATTGGTTCTCCTATCGAGACATCCTACCCATGCAGTCTGGGACTCATGGGAAGTACCTTTCATCTGATCAATGAGTAGGGAAATGTGGTTAGGGACCATAGTATTACTATCGATGGATGCATCAGTGTATCTACCGCACTCCCTATGCTACGATGACCTCCATTGATCTGGGATCAACGAAATTGATTTGGGATCATTAAGAGTGGTATGACACACTCTCTAGGACTGACTCTGAATCAGTGGAGGATGGTATGATACATCCTCGATCATTTCTTCTTCTTCATAGTTCAGCAGAGTAGAGCAAAGAAGAGTTGAGCAATGCAGCACAGTGCATTTGATGGCAGAGATAGTACCGACAGTCAGATGGATTAGCAGATGGGGTTCTCCCTAGTTGAGAGGGAGTGTTAAAATTGGAAACTAGGGCCAAACTCCATGTCAGTCATCTTATTTATGGCAGCTGATATTTTCTTGGATTCCTCTCGTCAAGAGGTGTAGGATTGATCTAACGATCATCTGATTCCGACAAGTGTTTTTGGAGATATGAATTTATTTGTATTTACTTGACAAATTGTCAAGGTCGGTCAGCAGCTAAATGTGTGGCACACATGCTCAGCGTTTCATATAAATACAAGTGAGGTTGAGGCATTATTCAATCATCTCATCTCTCACATTATTCTCTCCTTTATTGATTGGGTTTACACACAAGGAGCAGCACACACATGTGGGAAAGAAGAGGATGAAGTTGGAGAACGCAGAAGGACATAGGAAAGAAGGACGCAGATCTGTTTGACTAAATTCACTTTGACCAGGCCTACAGCAAGTCGTTTTGACTAGCGTTGACCAAGCGTTGACCTTTCAGGAGTGCATTTTTGATGTGGCTGCCTCTCCTAGGCAGACCGCATATTTTGGCACACAAACTGAGGCATTTTGACCTCTAGTTTGACCAGCGTTGACTTCCCTAGTTTGTGGCAGCAGGTTGACTTCAATTGACTGTAGTTTACTGGGTTTTTCAGACTGTTTATGGGCTGCCTCTTCTTGTTGTTGGAGGCCTAGATGACCGAGAAATTGACCAAGCATATTGGAGTTCAATTTCATCTTGTTTGACTAGATTTGACTTTGTTGGTTAGGGTTTGTTGCTGCTGTCCTAAAATTATAGAACTATGTATTTGTACTATTTCTCTCTCTACTGAACTATTGAAGATTATAGAAGAATTGATCAAAGGATTTCCCCACATTAGGGCTTGTCCCTGGCTAGCCGCCACATCTGGTGTCTCTTGTCTTGGCTTGTTTTCTGTCGATCTATTAATGTTCTATCTGCATTTTACTATACGTTAATGTGATTGCTAACTAGTGGCTAACAAGAAGAAATTGAAGTAAACTGTACTAAGCATAGAACATACCATAAATTAACAAGGACGAAACAGTTGTCACCTCAAAATGGCTTTACAAAATCAAGCATGGAGCTTATGGGAGAGCTAAAAAGTACAAGGTTGGCTTTGTTGCTCGAGGCTTCTCTCAAAAGGAAGGTGTGGACTACAATGAGATATTTGCACTAGTTGTCCGATACACCACCATCCGATCGATCATAGCCCTTGCTGCTTCGCAAGGATGGAACCTACATCAGATGGATGTCAAGACTGCGTTCTTGCATGGTTCGATTAAAGAGGAAGTCTATGTGGAATAACCCGAGGGGTTTGAGATTCATAATCAGGAATCTCATGTATGCAGGTTGAAGAAACCTCTCTATGGGCTAAAGCAGGCACCCCGAGCTTGGTATGAGAGGATCAATAGCTATTTGATGAAGTTGGATTCACTAGGAGTGAAGTCGATCCAAACCTTTACTTTAAGGTTGAAGATGATAAGCCTCTCATACTGGTGTTGCATGTTGATGACCTCTTTCTAACAGGTGCAGACCCTCTCATTCACAAATGCAAAAGGGAGTTGGCTTCCGAATTTGAGATGAAGGACCTAGGACTAATGCACTATTTCCTAGGGTTGGAGGTCTGGCAAAAGCCAGTAGAAATTTTCCTATCTCAAGGAAAATATGTGGTGAAGATATTGGAGAGATTTGGTATGGTGGACTGTAAACCCGTGACTACCTCGATGGAGCTTAACTTCAAGAAGTTATGCGACCAGTATTGGGAAATGCTTCTGAGTATCGTCAACTCATAGGAGCAATTATGTTCATGGTGAAATCTCGTCCAGATATATGTTTTGCAATCAACACGTTGAGCCAATATATGGTTGAGCCTCATCACTCACATTGGATTGGTGCCAAGAATCTTTTGAGATATCTTCGGGGCACAATCACTCATGGACTAAAATACACTGCCAAAGATGTGATGCTGCATGGTTATTCCGATGTTGATTGGGCAGGCAGTGTGGCGGACTGAAAGAGCACCTCCGGGTGTTGTTTCTCTTTGGGTTTTGCTTCGATATCCTGGATGAGCAACAAGCAGAAGTCGGTGGCTTTGAGCATCGCTGAGGCCGAATACATTGTTACGGGTATGGCTCCATGTGAAGTTGTCTAGTTGCGGAAGCTCTTTAGTGAGTTGTTTGGTCATACGCTGGATACTAGCATGATCTTCTGCGACAACCAAAGTGGGCTTCATTTATTAGAGAACCCGTATTTCATGATCGCTCCAAGCATATCGATATCAGGTACCACTTTATCCGGGATATGGTACAATGAGGAGTGATAAGGCTCCATCATATTGGAACTGATGAGCAAGTCACCGACATTTTGACGAAGCCCCTAGGAAAGGTCAAATTCTTGACTTTCCGAGAACGACTAGGAATCGTGGAGAGTACCTCTTATGAGGGTCCTGTATGATATATACATTGAGCTCTGGGAGCTCCGGGAGGCTTTGGGTACTTCTTGTAGCGATGAGCAACAATAGGGTGAGTGGTCCAGCCTTCCCCTAGTGGTTTTTCTGTACATGGTGAGTGGTTCAACCTTCCCCTGTGATACCCCGTGGCGACATGTAGGCAGGAAGAGTGATTCATCCTTCTCCTGTTGATACATCCTACCCATGCAATCTGGGACTCATGGGAAGTACCTCTCATCTGGGCAATGAGTAGGGAAATGAGGATAGGGACCATAGTAGTACCAATGGACGCATCGTGTAACTACCATACTCCCTATGCTAGGATGATATTAATCTGGGATCAATTGGAACTGACTTTGGGTCACTAAGAGTGATATAACTCACTCTCTTTTGGAACTAACTTCGGGTCAGTAAGAGTGGTATGAGACACTCTCTTTATTTGGAACTGATTTAGGATCAGTAAGAGTGGTATGACACACTCTCTTCATTGGGACTGACTTTGGGTCAATAAGAGTGCTATTAGACACTCTCTTTTATCTGAGACTGACTTCGGGTCAGTAGAGGATGGTATGATACATTCTCAATCACTTCTTCTTCTTCATAGTTCAGCAGAGAAGTGCAGTGCATTGCTGGCAGAGATAGTACCGACAGACAGATGGATTAGCAGATGGAGTTCTCCCTAGTTGAGAGGGAATGTTAAAATTGGCAACTAGGGCCAAACTCCATGTCAGTCACCTTATTTATGGCAGCTGATATTTTTCTTGGATTCCTCTCATCAAGATGTGTGGGATTGATCTAACAATCATCCGATTCCAACATGTATTCATGGAGATATGAATTTATTTGTATTCTTGACAATTTGTCAAGGTCGGCCAACAAGAAAAACAATGTTTTACACCCCCAACTTATCCTCAATGTGGCATATAAAAGGAGACCTTGTGGCATAAACTCACTCATCTCGACACATTCTTCTCTCTCTCTCCTACGCATTAGAGGAGAATCTCTCTCTCACACATGTGGTTAAAAAGAGGATGCAAATCTGATCTAGGGCAGCATTGACTTGGGTTGACCGAGGTGCAGGTGGACTGTTTCAGCAGCATTGACCAGCATGAGGGTATCTTTGACTGTGAATTAGTGTGGGGAGCCTCTCCTAGGGAAGACACAGTTCTAGATAATAAACGTTGACCTCTATTTGACCACCCTTTGACTCGCGTTGACTGTCTAGGTTTGACCGCAGGCCTGCACCTTCATTGACTACTATTTGACCATCATTTTCGTACTATTTTGGGCTACCTGTACGTGCTATTGGAGGCTGAGTTGACTGAGGTTGAATTGAGGTCAATTCTGACTTGTTTGACCAGCTTTGACTTCATTGGTTAGATTTTTGTTGCTGCTGTCATAATATTACAGAACTGTGTAATTGTACTATCTCTCTCTCCGCTGAATTATTGAAGAATATAAGAAGAATTGATCATGGGTTTCCCGCATTGGGGTTTGTCCTTGGCTGGTGCCACATCTTGTGTCTCTTGTCTTGGGTTGTCTTCTACTATTTACATTTATTGTCTATCTACATTTTACTATCATGCTGATGTGATTACTATTCTAGAAATTGATATTGGGCTAATAAGGAAATTTGTAGTAAATTTCTCTTAAGTATAGAACATACCATAATTTAACAGATGTGCCAATGTCTCCTAAACTCCAAACAGGGTTAACCAAGCACCCTATAAGGTGGTTTCTACTTTTAAAAGAGACAATATCCAAGGTACATCCTTCAAAAGGTGGTGGCATGTGAAATATATGGTGAATGAAGTAGGGGATGAGAAGGGTTAGCTCTAGGTCACATGATGGGGTACAAGGGTAGCTAATAAGAGGTAAGCCCACACTTGGGTTTGGAATGTGTACGAGAGAGCAATCGTGGTGTTGAAATTCCTAAGTATTACCCTTTAGAAATTGTATCTGTATTCTCTAGTTTATTTCTCCTACTTGTTAATTACGAACAAGTTATTTAAACATATAAATATCGAAATAAACACAATAGAGTCTCAACCATATACAGATCAACACCTGAAAGAAATAGCAAACACACAAGTGACACCATTATTTTTGGACAATTCGTCCTCGGAAAAACCCAACTTGGGAAAACTGGTGCAACAATTCTGATGGTTTATATTATTATGCAGTCTATCCTTGAGTACAACTGGGTGCCAACTGGCTCACTCGACAGAGAAAATAATCCGGCAATAATACCTCTCTATTCGGAATCAGATATTCAAAAAGTAAGCCCTCTGAGGCACTCTGCAGCCTCTACGAGTCTCTGCGTCACTCCTATTGCCCTCTATGTGGGTGACGCAGGCCCTTCTAGCCTCTGCACTATCTCTACTGGGCTCTGCGTGTTCCCTCTAGCTCAGCATCTGCCTCTCTCTGCTTCTGCACTGGTCTCTTGACACTATCTCTGCCTCGTTGTCCAGTGCTCACTACCCCTCGTTGCAACTGATCATTGATTCAAATTTTCTTAGCAAACCTCGCTCTAGAAAATCGAATGATTGATCACTCTGGTGTGTTCTCCAACTGACCCTCAAGCCTCCTCTTATACTTTTCCTGTCAGTCCTTCAACAGTCGAGATTACATTTTTAATCAATGGCTAAGATTAGATTTGGCTTGATCCAAGTCATTTGGACCCTTCTAACCCAGTTTTATATTAATACCCATTAATATTTTATTTTTCCTAAGTTTAGATTTACGAACTCCATTAAAAATATTAATTATTTTAATATCTCTTAAACCGGGAAGAATTTGCCCAAACCATTTCTAAGTCTTGGAGATCTCATGTGCTTTAGCCTCTCCACCAATTTTCATGGCTAGAGCACATCCAATGCTATCCCAAATCAACACTCCCTCTTAGCGAGGACTGTGCTCTAGTAATACTCCACACTAAGCATCACTCTGATTATACGGCACTGGTACCTGTGTTGATGCTAGGCCTCCCTGCCCAACATCCTTTGCACTACTGCATCATGTACTGTTGCACCTGGCCCTGCCACTGCCACTGCTACATCCATACGACAACTCCCTTTGCATTTGTTGTTCCTGGTCCCTTCTCCCAACACTGCATCTGCACTGCAACCCCCTCTCGTCATGCTGCATCGTGCTACTACCAACTGCTGCTGCATTGCAACTCAGTTACTGAGAAGTAACTGATCCACCCAACTATTGGCATCCCTGCTAGGCTAGAAACATTCCCGACGTTGAAGCTCCCTCTATCGCTATCAAGTGCTCCCTCTACTACCTCTGCGCTGCTGCAACAACTCCCTACCTCTCGCACCACTGCAAAACCTCTTTGTGCCATCCTGGCGAAGAGATGCCCACAATTCTTCCCAGTCTAGAAGATTCGCCCTGCCCAGAATGCTTTGGACAAATGTCTCCCACTCCTCAGAAACTGTGTTTAGGGAGGTCCTCACCATCAACTCTTGATCTGGCATGGCCCCTATGGAAATTGGTCCTGGATCTCCTTCAATCTACCAAGGAAGTGATCTATTTGCTCCCCCTTCTGCATCTGGTATGACCGCAGTTGATTCTCAAGTAACATCTTCCTCTGCACGAAAGTATGCTGGTACAACTTCTTCAAGGCGTCCCACATTTCTTTTGTCATCTCCTTCTCGGAAATATGTTGGACCACATGATCCTCGTACTTTTCATTGTTAGTCGAGTCAACTAGAATAGCCACTATTCTCAAAACGAAGGCCTTGATGTGATGTCTATCTAGAATGGACAGGATCTTGGCCTTCCAGACCACAAAGTTGGATGCCCCATCGAGCCTGTCCTGATCCCTCATTCCATTCATGGCCATCTCTCTGCTCCTTTCAACTCCTCTGAATCTCTACTTCCCTCTGGAAGTTCTCTCTTCAACTCCCTCTAAGTTGCTACTTCCCGTCTGGAAGTCCTCTGCTGGACTCCCTTTCAGTCTCGATTTCCCTCCTTGAAATCCGCTTGCCAACCATCGAGTCGCCCCTCTCCAATCCCTTATGCACCTACAACATTGATCCAGATTCCTTGGCTAAAAATACGCCTCGATAGCGACTCCCTCTACCTTGGTTTTGCCCCGTTAGGTACTGTTCTGCCCACAGCACCCCACCAACTTCACTCCCCGCAGTCTACCCATAACTTCTTATGCCCTAGCAACTGAAGGATTGAGCCTCTAGGCTTTGCGCAATCCCAACACTAGCTGAAATGCTCCCCTAGCCAATTGCGTCAACCCTCCTAGTCTCTGCGTGGCTCTTCGTGAGCCTTTTCTGCCCTCCTCAGCCTCTGCGCTGGCCCGAACTAGCCCGAACTGATGACGCAATCCCCCTGTATCAACCCTTCTTTGTTGCTTTCTACTAGGAACAACTTCTGTCACTCAGGACAGTTGTCTCTGCTGCAAATGCTCTGCTTCAGCTCTCCTATAATAAGCAAACACGCTCTGATACCATGTTGAAATTCCTAAGTATTACCCATTAGAAATTTTATCTGTATTCTCTGGTTTATTTCTCCTACTTGTTAATTACGAACAAGTTATTTAAACATATAAATACTGAAATAAACACAATACAGTCTCAAGCATTTACAGATCAACAGCTAAAAGAAATAGCAAACACACAAGTGACACTGCTATTTTGGACAACTCGTCCCCGAAAAAATCTAACTTGGGAAAACCGGTGCAGCAATTCTAAGGGTTTATTTTATGATGCAATCTATCCTTGAGTACAACTAGGTGCCAACTAGCTCACCCGACAGAGAAATAATCCGGCAGTAATACCTCTCTATTCGGAAGCAAATATTCAGAAAATCTTCCCCACGAAACCCTCTCCACCAGCCTTTGAAGCTTAGCGTCAGCCCTCTGAGGCACTGCGCAGCTTCTACGACCCTTTGCGTCACTCCTGCTGCCCTTTGCGTGGATGGGGCAGGCCTTTCTGGCCTCTGCACTGTTTTTGCTGGGCTCTGCGTGTTCCCTTTGGCTTAGTGTTTGCCTCTCTTTGCTTCTACGCTAGTCTCTTGGCACTATCTCTGCCTCTCTATCCAGTACTCACTGCCCCTTGCTGCAACTGATCACTGATTCGACTTTTCTTAGCAAAAACCACTCTAGAAAATCGAATGACTAATCACTCTGGTATGTTCTCCAGCTGACCCTCAAGCCTCCTCTTATACTTTTTATGTTGGTCCTTCAATGACTGAGATTACATCTCTAATCAACGGCTAAGATTAGATTTGGCTTGATCCATGTCATTTGGAACCTTCTAACCCAGTTTTATATTAATACCCATTAATATTTTATTTTTCCTAAGTTTAGACTTAGGAACTACAATACAAATATTAATTATTTTAATATCTCCTAAACCGGGAAGAATCTGCCCAAACCATTTAGCCTCTCTAGCAATTTTCATGGCTAGAGCACATTCGATGCTACCCCAAATCAACATGTGGTACGCCCCGACCTTGATTTTTCCACCCTTGTTTATATGCCTTTTGCCCTTTTATGATTTTATTTGATTAGTTGCTTGGGGCTCAAGGGGTTAGAGCATGATGTATAAGATATAGCAGTGAATTCCCCCTTTTAAGGAGGGGCAGTTCATCACCCACCAAGGATTGGGACAATCATGGGCTCCTATATGATGAAGAAGGCTCATAGAACCTGTAGGAACCAGGGTGATGGCAATGATGATGGGGTAGAGCTCATGTATTGGCTTTTTCCCACGTGCTAAATGTTTTTGTGGCGACCATCTTTTGCATTTTGTGGTACATTTCCCTGTTGGACGTGGCCATATATTCTTATAGCTTTCTTTTTAGCTACATCAACCTCTAGGCTTCATTCAAGGCCATGACCAAAGGTGTGGGCAAGGGGAAGGGGCAAGCTATCCCTATGTAGACTCGGGGGAGGAATGTGGACCCAGGTGGGAAAAATGATGGATGGAGTGGTAATGAATGGAAAGGGGGTAATAATAGTGGATAAGAGAGTGGGACCACACAACCAAAATCGGGGTTCCCATTGAAATACCATCCCTAGAACCAAATGGTCAGTAAAAGAGATCCCACGGGACTAGAATACAAGGTTAATTCCTAAAAGGGGTCTAGGGGTCAGAAGCACAGACCTAACCCATTCTCCCCTATTAATCCATGCCCAGAAGTGTCCATGATAAGAAAACTAGAATACTCAATTTCCAAATGACAAGGCATACCTTTAGATTCGAGAGGCCCACCTTCAAAATACGATCATGGAAGATGCGTGAGGGACCACATGGCTGACTCGGGTAGCGGAAAAAATAACACAATGAGCCAGTTGGTGGCTACAAGGGGTTGTTGGCTTCCAGCCGAGGACCGTCTTGGAGAAAAAAATTCTTCTAGAGATATTATCCACAAAATGGTGGGTAACACGTCTGAGAGTGGTAGCTAGTACTAGGGGTGAGCTCCGTGCCCACCAACTTAAAAAGCTCCTACGAGAATGCCCCCATGAAATGACTGTCTCTATCATTGACTATGGTCTTGGGAATACCATTCAACCAGAAGACCTCCATGAAAAACAGTTGTGCAACTTGCGAAGCAGAGTACCTGGCAATAGCAAAGAAATGGGCATACTTCATCATACTTTGTCCATGACCTTGCACCATGGAATTCCTATGATGAAGTCCATCGAGATATCCTCCCATTTCCCTTTCGGAATAGCAAGCAGCTGTAGTAACCTAGCAAAATGGGTCAACTCCCCCTTGTTCCTCTGGCAAGCCTCACACTCCTGTACATGGCTCAACACCTCCCCCTTGAGGCCCTTCCACATGAAACGCTCTCTGATTGCCCTATAAGTCTTCAGGAACCCCTAGTGTCATGATAATGGTGAATCATGTGCTGCATGGAGGAACTTCTCCCTCAACTATGAACCAAGTACCAAATATACACGCCCCTCGTAGTAAATGACATTGGCCATCAACCGGTAGCGCTCATCCCCATGAGTACCATCCAGGATCTCACATGCTTGTTGATCCTTAGAGTACTCCACCAAAAGTTGTGCATTCCAATCATGGAAGATGCTCATGAGTGAAAGTTTTGCGGGCCCCCTGGATAGGATATCTGCCACCACATTATGCTTGCCCTTGATATACTCTGTCAAAATCGTACGCCTAAATCCTTCTTACCACTTTTGTTGTCTATCATTGTGGCCTTCTACCCCAAAAAGTGGAGAAGACTGTTATGATCAGTGTTCACTCTAAACCGGTTTCCCACCAGATACTTTCAGAATTTGGCCAATGAATGTATGATGGCTAGCATCTCCTTGTCATAAATCGAATACTGCCTCTCATGACTAAGGAGCTTCCGACTCTCAAAATCTATTGGTTGGCCTCCCCGTGACAATACAAAACCAATGCCCTCACCTGATGCATCACACTCCAGGTTGAACGACTGTGTGAAATTGGGTAAAGCCAACACCGGACAATTGCTCATCGCCTCCTTGAGGTGCTCAAATGTTGTTTGTGCCCTGTCCATCCACGTAAATGCCCCCTTCTTGGTCACGTCTATGAGGGGTACCACTAGATATGATAAGCCTTTTACAAACTTCCTGTAATACGTGCAGATACCCATAAATCACCTCAGCTCAGTCACGCTCTGAGGAACTAGCCAATTGTAGATGGCTCTAATCTTTTCCTCATGCACCCACACTCCATCCTCCTAATAATATGCCCCAAGTAGAGTATCTTAGTCAACCAAAACTAACACTTGGATAGCTTCACACAAAACTGTTGTCCCTCCAAAATATGAAGCACCTCCTGTTGAAATTTCTAAGTCTAACCCGTTAGAAATTTTCCTTGCACTATCTAGTTTATTTCACCTACTTGTTTAATTACTGAACAAGTTATTTAACCATATAAATACTGAAATAAACACAATGCAGTCTCAACCATCTACAGATCATCAACTAAAAGAAATAGACAAACACACAAGGGACACTGTTATTTTTGGACAATTGTCCCCGAAAAAACCCAACTTGGGAAAACCAGTGCAGCAATTATGAGGGTTTTATTATTAAGCAGGTTTTTTTAGTACAATTGGGTGCCAAATTGGCTCACACAACAAAGAAATCAATCTAGTAGTAATACCTCTCTTCGGAAGTAGATATTCGGAAAGTTTGCTCCGCGAAACTCTCTCCAATGCCTCTTTGAGGCTCTGCGTTAAACCTTCTGGCCTCTGCGTCATCCTAGAACCCTCAGCATCATCCTACAGATGCTCTCGCTGCCTCTTTGGCCCTCTGCGTCACCCATGCAGGCCCTCTGGCCCTCTGCGCAGTCACTCTACCCCTCTGCATGGCTCCTGTTGGCTCTGTGTTTGCCTCTCTACCTCTGCACTAGTCGTCCAGCACTATCTCTGCCTCCTATGCACTCACTGGCCCTCACTATAACTCTGATCACTGGTTCGATTTCTCTCAGTAAACCCCGCTCAAGGAAATCGAATTGACTGATCAACTTGGTGTATCTCCAACTAACCCTCAAGTCTCCTCTTATACTTTTTATGTTGAGTCTTCAATGGCCGAGATTAAATCTCTAATCAATGGCTAAGATTAGGTTTGGCTTGATCCATGTCATTTAGAACCTTCTAATCCAGTTTTATATTAATACCCATTAACATTTTTATTTTTCTAAGTTTAGACTAAGGAACCCATTAAACATATTAATTATTTTAATATCTCTCTCACTAGGTAGAATTTCCCCAAACCATTTGTGGGTCTTGGAGATCTCATGTGCTTTAGCCTCTCCACCAATTTTCATGGCTAGAGCACATCTGATGCTACCCCAAATCAACACTCCCTCTTAGCAAGGAATGTGCTCTAGTAATACTCCACAACTGAGCATCACCCTGATCATCCGACACCAATATTTGTGCTGATGTTTGGCCTTGCTGCCCAACCTCCTCTGCACTGCTGCATCATGTATTGTTGCCCATGGCTCTACCATTGCCACTGCTACATCTGTACGACAGCTCCCTCTGCATCTGTGTTACTACTGGTCCTTTCTCCCAACACTGCATCTGCACTACAGCCCTCTCTCATCATGTTGCATCGTGGTGCCCATAGCACTACCACTACTACTGCACTGCAACTCAATTACTAAGACGATGGTAACTGATCTACCCAACTATTGACATCCTTGTCAAGCTGGAAACCCTCCTGATGTCGAAGCTCTTTCTGCTGCTATCCTGTGCTCCCTCTACTACCTTTACGCTGCTGCAACAACTCTATGCCTCTCGCACTGCTGCAAACACCTTTATTCCTTCCTGCACTACTGCAAACTCCTTTGTGCCTCTCATACTGCTGCAACCCCCACTGCACTACTACAGATCCCTGCACTCAAGCACTTTATGCCTCTCCATCTGCATCTACTTCTATCGACATTCGCCATTCTGCTACTGTCACTTTGGGGCTCCCGTAGCTGAATATGATCCAAGAGTTTGGGTGCCTCAAGGATCCTACCCCACATCCCCTGTAGTCCTCCTGACTACATCTCGATCTCACCCCACCTCTTCTCTAGAGATACATGAGCGCTCATGGCACAATTGTCATCATCCTCTACCTCCTTCTCCACCTTAGCTGGTGCTACCTTGGAGTCAAAAGCCTCTCTCTTATTCTTCTTCCTGGGACACCGGGTTGCATAATGGCCTAGCTCCCCACAGTTGAAGCACTTTATCTTGGAGATGTCCTTCTTCTTCCTCTTCCCTTGCTTCCCCGCAGATGCCAAAGTTGCATCCTCTTCCTCCTCTTTATTGACCCGAGCTCCATTTTCGCTACTTCCCGCCTTGGTCAGTTGTTTGATCTCTTCTCTGCGAAGAGCTGCCCATAATTCTTCCCATCCTGGAAGATTCGCTCTGCCCAAAATGCTTTGGACGAATATCTCCCACTCCTCAGCGGTTGCGTTCAGGGCGGTTCTCACCATTAACTCCTGATCCGACGTGGCCCCTATGGAAGTCAGTTGGTCTTGAATCTCCTGTAACCTGCTGAGGAAGTGATCTATCTGCTCTGCCTTCTGCATTTGATAGACCGCAGTTGATTCTCCAGTAGCATCTTCCTCTGCACGGAAGTGCCTTGATACAATGTCGTCAAGGTATCCCACATTTCCTTTGCTGTACTCTTCTCGGCAATATGTTGAACCACATGATCCTTGACCCCATCAAGGATTGTGCACTTTGCCTTGGCCATTGCATCCTCATACTTTTCGTTATTAGCTGGGTCAACTAGGATAGTCACGGTTCTCAAGGCGAAGGCCTTGATGCGATGTCTATCCAAAACAGACAGGATCCTGGCCTTCCAGATGACAAAGTTGGATGCTTCGTCCAACCTGTCCTGATCCCTCAGTCGGTTCATTCCCATTTTTGCTCTTCTTTTCGACTCCTCTGAGTCTCTACTTCCCTCCTTGAAGTACTCTTCTAGACTCCCTCTGAGTCTCAATTTCCCTCCTGGAAATCCTTCTGCTAATAGTCGAATCGTACCTCTCTAATCCGCTTTGCTGTTGCAACATTGATCTGGATTTCTTGGCTAGAAATCCGCCTAGGTAGCAACTCCCTCTTCCTTGGTTATGTCCTCTTAGGTACTGTTCTACCTCGACAGCAACATCACCCCACCAGCTTCACACTCCACAATCTGCCCACAGCTTCCTATGCCCCAGCAACTAAAGAAACTGAGCCTCTTAGCTCTGCGCAATCTCGGCAAGGTTGAATCGCTTCTGGCCAACTACGTCACTCCTACCTGGCTTAGTAGGATGATGTGGCTCCTCGTGAGCCTCTTCTGCCTTCCTCTGCCTCTGCGCTAGCCTCTCTATAGCTTGAAATGATGACGCAAGCCCTCTACGTCACTCCTCTGCCGCTTTTTGCTTAGGAACAACTTCTGTCTCTCGGGACAAATGTTTCTGCTGCAAATTCTTTGATTCAGTTGGTGCCTTCAGCTCTCCCATGATTTGCAAGGCTCTGATACCATGTTGAAATTTCTAAGTCTAACTCATTAGAAATTTTTCCAGCACTATCTGGTTTATTTCACCTACTTGTTCAATTATTGAACAAGTTATTTAACCATATAAACACTGAAATAAACACAATGCAGTCTCAACCATCTACAGATCATCAATTGAAAGAAATAGACAAACACACAAGGGACACCGTTATTTTTGGACAATTATCCCCGAAAAAACCCAACTTGGGAAAACCAGTGCAGCAGTTCTAAGGGTTTTATTATTAAGCAACTTTTCTTGAGTACAACTAGGTGCCAAACTGGCTCACCCGACAGAGAAATTAATCTGGCAATAATACCTCTCTTCGGAAGTAGATATTCAGAAAGTTTTCTACATGAAACTCTCTCCAACGTCTCTCTAAGGCTCTACGTCAGCCCTCCTGGCCTCTGCGTCGGCCTACAGATTCTCTGCGCTGCCTCTTTGGCCCTCTGCGTCACCCATGCAGGCCGTCTTTCCCTCTGCGTAGTCACTCTAGCCCTCTGTGTGGCTCCTACTGGCTCTGTGTCTGCCTCTCTGCCTCTGCATTGGTCTTCCGAAACTATCTCTGCCTCTCTGCTATGCACCCACTACCCCTCGCTGCAACTCTGATCACTGGTTCGATTTCTTTCAGCAAACCCCACTCCAGAAAATCGAACTAACTAATCAACTTTGTGTATCTCCAACTGACCCTCAAGCCTCCTCTTATTCTTTTTCTATTGAGTCTTCAACGACCAAGATTAAATCTCTAATCAATGGCTAAGATTAGATTTGGCTTGATCCATGTCATTTAGAACCTTATAACCCAGTTTTATATTAATACCCATTAATATTTTTATTTTCCTGAGTTTAGGCTTACGAACCCATTAAAAATATTAATTATTTTAGTATCTCTCTCACCGGGTAGAATTTGCCCAAACCATTTCTGGGTCTTGGAGATCTCATGTGCTTTAGCCTCTCCACCAATTTTCATGGCTAGAGCACATCCGATGCTACCCCAAATAAACACCTCCTCTACATGTTGCAGGTGCTCCTCCCACGTCCTGCTATAAATTAGTATGTCATCAAAGAACACCAGCACATACCAACGCAATTGCTTGCAGAACACATGGTTCATGCAAATACTGGTAGGCAGGTGCATTGGATAGCACAAAGGACATAACCAAAAAGTTGAAGTGGTCGTAGTGACACATGAAAGTTGTCTTAGGGATGTCCTGATCCCACACCCAAATTTGATGGTACCCCGAACGCAAGTCTATCATAGAGAAGTACTTGCCTCCTCTAAGATCATTTATGTGGGGGATGGGGTACCAGTTCTTCGACGTCTTCTTGTTGAGGACTTTGTAGTTGATGCACATCCGCAACGTGCCATCCTTCTTCTTCACTAGAATAACTGATGAAGCGAAGGGACTAGAGCTAGGCCTAATATGACCCAATGCCAACAACTCATGGATAGCCTGCTCAACCTCATCCCAATAGGCCTTTGGATTTCTGTAAGGGGTCGTAATAACTACCTAGACCCCCAACTCTAGCTCGATAGTGTGCTCAAACCCCTTGTAAGGTGGTCATCCTTGTGGGATGTCTCCAAATACTACTAGGTACTTGTCTAGAATGGCCAAGATGTCCACGTGTGGTGGTTTGGGCTGGCCCCCTGCATCAAATATCCTGAGGTGCACGACTCACTCTATATCCCCATGTCTCAAGTCTGCCTCCATCCTATGCACTGACACTGTCTGCAAGAGGTATGAGTACATGCCTCTCAACAAGACCATCTTCTTGTCAGGCCCTGCAAACTACATCTCCAGCTTCTGCCAATCAATGGTAACACGCCCAAGGGAGTATAGACACTGCATGCCAAGCACCGTTTTAATGTCTAGGACACTAACTACAAATAAATGGTCTGTCATAGATTAGTTGCCCATCACCACTGTCGTCCTAGGAACGTATTAGGTGCACTGCATGGTATGGTCTCTAGGCACCACGACGTAGAATCCCTCAAAGTACTCTTTGCGTATGCCCTTCCTCTCCACCATCTGGGCATCTATGAATTATGGGTGGCCACACTATCTACTAGCACCAAAACATGTTGCCCCTATACCATGCCAAAGATCCTCATCGTAAGGTACTTCACCACTCCCTGAAATGAAGCGATGACTCTTGTTGCTAGTAGGAAAGGAGCTCCTCTTGGTGGGCCTCCTCCTCCACCTCCTCCTGTCACTAGTGGCTCATTATCACTCACACCTAGATCCCTCTCTGTGTCATCATCTGACTCACTATCAAGAACACCTCTATAAAGTGTTCCTTACACTTGGTACACTTGTGCCTTGTTGCCCATGGCTCCTAGCAAGTGCAACACAACTTCCTCCTACAAAGGTCCCTCCTAGCCTCATCGTCCAACTACCCACAACCTTGAATATCTTGTTGTGGAGGAGGTCTAGTGTCCCTTCCCCTCTATTGGAACATAGGTCTAGTGGGTATCTGCGCTTTGGTCCTAAGAACAACATCCTGCAAATCTCGCGTTGTACCTACTGCATCTTGCAAAGTGGTGGGCCTATTGGATCTCACCAAGTCCCTCAGTGGCTCTACTAACCACTCCAAAATAAAAAATACCCTCCTGGCTTCTGATAAATCTGGCACCATCACAAATATCCTTAAGAACTCAAAGATAAGGTCTTTGCACTACCAATCTGCTTGAGCCACGTCAACTCCCCAAAGTGCTCCTCAGGGTCTCTCCTCTTAAAGTGCTCCAGCACCCTTTGTGTGAAGTCCTCATAGGCGATAACACCTACATGCCTCATAGTGGTCAACCCATGGAATCACCAATCCTAGGCCTCTCCCTCCAAGTGTAAAGTGATAATCTTGATTGCCTCCACCTCTGTTATTTGGTTGATCTAGAAGTAGACATCTAGCTTCTCAACCCACACCTTGGTTGATCTCTTAGGCGAACCATCAAAATTCGGATGGAGTAACCTTCCAACTATGCACTGCAAATCAGTGCCATGCGTGTAGCCTCCCCCACTTGGCCCCTTTCTCCTATTATTACCCTTAAGTTGGCAGAAGTCTTTAAAGGTAATGGCCTCTCTGAAATCAGCCCCATATGATTGGTACTCCACAAAGTAGTCTCCCATGGGCATGTCCTCATACACCTACGGCCCTCCTGCACCGAATGCTAGAAATGTGGGGACAGTCGACCTAGGTGATGCTTTGTAAATGTGGGGTGTGTTATGTGGGTTGGTGGCTTGATGGTGTGAGGTACCTGAACCCTCTCCCAAATGGATGTCACCCTAGATTTTGTTACCCTTGTTGTTATCGTTGTTCTGTTGTCTCAACTCACCAATGCCCCTAGATAAGTCATGGATAACTTTCAAGAGCCTTAGGCAAATTCATCCTCTTTCTTCTCTTTGTCATTCTGATTATCCCCAATATCTGGCTCCTCAACCTTTTGCTCAAGGGTTTCTAGACCAGGGGTAATCTATAGCTGTCTTTCCTTGCCTTTTTACCTCTGCAACCTGTATGTGATATTGTGTCTATCCTTTGATGTCATAGACTCAAGGCTTCTCCCACAGGTTGAGCTAAGACTATGAGCTCTGATATCACTGTAATAATTCTAAGGGAAAATTAACAGTGATAAACAAGGCATTCAAGGTACATGCATCACAAAATTTACACATAAAACTAAATACCCAGAAATACCCCAAAAACTGCGCCAAATTGAGCCAT
This sequence comes from Pinus taeda, assembly GCA_000404065.3. Taxonomy (NCBI): domain Eukaryota; kingdom Viridiplantae; phylum Streptophyta; class Pinopsida; order Pinales; family Pinaceae; genus Pinus; species Pinus taeda. The sequence continues at coordinate 144,406 of APFE030627925.1, read as the reverse complement.
TTTCATTATAAATCAGATGGGGTACAATATAAGTATGGAATGAATGCCCCTGGGCTTACCAAAGGCGAGCTAACAAGCTGCAGGTGATGAAAACAACTACCTGGACGCTGGAAAGATATCCCCCTCAATGTTCTGTGCTAGCCCTAGAAAAATTGCACAGTTGGCTGGAAGAATCTGTTGTTTGACCCTCTTTTGGTGCTCAAAATTTTTTGGGAAATTAACCCCGATCTCCTCTCAAATAACCCACAGAAACCCAGAAAGGGTTTGGCCTATTTCAGACCCCCGAAATTACCCCATTTCCATGTGTTCCTCTAGGCTCCAACTACTAGGTAATTCGACCCACCCGGAAATGACCCTGCTCAACTCCTCCGAAATGATGGTAAATGTTAGCAAAACTCCCATCCGGATGCCTCTCCAATCTCCAGCTCAACTCACCCTCAAATGTGCATCCACCCAACTCCCACGTGTGGCCCAGGAATAGCCTCTGCACGGGCCCACGCAACTCTTGAAATGGTGAGAATGCTACAACCAAAACCCACAGGAGTATGCCCAACCAACACTCCAAATATTTAGCAAAACGTACCCTAATGCTCTCCTAGAAAGCTCAACAAATACGCTACTCCACAACCAGGTCTCCCAGGAAGTGTGTATTCCCCTTAATGCAACCAATATGTTGTAATAAACCCATGAATTGCCTGAGCAAACAACTAGAGAAACTCCCCACATAGTCTAGATCTCCTCCTTGGCTTGGCACTTAAAGTCCACTGAAGGTAGGGTGACATTCTTGCATGAAAATCTTGTGTGTTGAACAACACTTGCAGAGCTGGCGCAACAACTCAAGTGTGTTAGATGAGTGTAAATGTCAAAGGTTCCAAAGCCCCAAAATGAGTGCTTCAACTCCTATTTGTAATTTCTACCCCCTTCTTCCCTTATGGCCTCCACCCCATCGAACTTCCTTCTTCCCTCTTCTCTCTCCAAGTAGAATTCTCCAAGGGGTGTGTATTTCCTCATGGAGTGGCCCCCACCTTCCACTAGCTCCACGATTTTCCCTTTTTCCCTATAGTGGGTCCCTTGTCTACCAAAAATTAATTCTTCTTTGGATTTACCCACTTTTCCTAAGTTGTGACCCAAAATTTTATGTACTTAGTCAAAATTGCAAAATTGGTGTAGCTGTTTGGTAATTTTATGTAGAGGGAACATCACATTAATAGTCTCAAGGTCTATTATTTCTCCCAATACTAGTCAATGCTTGGGTGGCTCTATGTCTTTTTAGAGCGTAACCACTACTTATTTGTCATGTGAATGAACTAGTTGTTTCAACTAACATCAAACTTTCAGCCTTTGATATTTTGAGTTTGATGTGGTTCGTGGTCCTAAATTGATATATCAATCAAGAGGAATATTGTGAACTAGCTATAAACATTTAAGAAATGAATTAGAGTTGTTCAATATCTTAGTAATAGTATACAAAGATCCATATTTATGCACATAAGCACATCAGTAGCCTATATTTTGACTGTGAACAAATATATATACCTAAGAGGGGCAAGCCCTCTTAATTCGTAGAACCTTGAAAAGTTTAAAAAATCCACGATCAATAGATTCAAATGATTTTTCTTTTTGGTGCTTTTTGACAAGAGAAACAATGATGATTCAAGTGATTTTTTGCACTTTTTCTTAGTATTTTGGACCCTAAATGGATGGGAACTTGTAGAAGCTCCTTACCTGTCAAGGAGATTCTGGAAGCTCCTAAAGAGACAAGGAACTTCTACAAGATCCCAAAAAAAGGGACCAGCTAAATCAAGCTCTCAATAAGCTCCTAGAACATTTCCAAGCTCCCAAAGAAGCTCTCAAGAAAAAAGGAAGCATTTTTGACAAGCTCCAAAGCTCCCAGGAGTGGGCACATGTGAGTTACGAGCTCCCCAATACCTGGGAGCAATACCCATGTTACTATGGTGTAACTGTGGTTAAGATCAATTTAGTAGTCCCTTAGTAGTCATTAATTTCATTTATAGCTCACCTTCCGTTGACGGTTATATCCCACATGGTGGTTAGTAGGTGGACTTTGTGGTCCCATGCTTTATGGATTTGGGGGTAGATAATTTAAATCGCACTGTTAAATCACATCTAAATCCTATAAATTCCTTTAAGACTCTTAATCATTACTATGTATAAACTCCTCTTAAGAGTCTAATTGTGATGTTAGATTGGTTATTTTTGTCCACAATCCAACCAATTAATAGTCTGTAGTTTTATTTTCTGATAACCATTTTAGGCATTGTTGTTCAGTTTTTTCAAGGGATGCGGTAGTAAAAAGATTAAGCACTCACTTATGTCATAATATGACCCAATTAGTCCTTTTAGAATAAAAAATGAGTATTTCAACAAGAAAGCAACCCATTAAGCTCATAAAAGATAGTTATGATCTTATTAATAATTGTAAGTTATTACCTTATAGGGGTATGCTGTCATAGCAATGCTAGCGAAAAGTTTGTTAAGAATAGGAATGCGATCATTGACTAAATCTATTAAAATTTCAATTTCATACGAAGAGCATGCATTGATTTTACTAGTGGCCAGTGATAGATGCAATATTATATTATTTTAGTAAATTCTTAACACTGTCAAGCTGTGGATGTTCTGGTTCTTCGAAATGCTTTCAGAAGTGTCATGGAATTTGAAAATTTAAGTTTTGACGAGCCTAAAATCCAGAATATCTACTAAATCTGAATAGATAAATCTGAAGTTTTCTCCCAAATAAAGAAGTATGTCGATCTTCCTTGACGATATAAAGACCTTTCAAGGAACCATTTATATGGTTTCCTAAATGGTTCATGCAATTTTGGATACTTGTGAGTTCTGAACAGATAAATTGCAAGAACTTTCTTCTTGGCGTATGTGTATCATCGTTAATAATATAGAAGCGCCTTTTAACATCCCATTTTTATGGTTTTCTATATGACTTGTAATTTGTCAAACCCAAGTGAGTCAACTATTCTTCAAATGAAAACTTGTCTACAGCTAAGGGTTTCAATAAGAATTAAAATCTACAAGAAAATATAGTAAAATTTGTGTTTACCAAGATCATTGCATAATGTGATATAATGGTGATGATCAAGCATCCATAGTGGTAAAACATACCTAGATCATCTTCATTAAATAGCTTTGCAACTTCTTCGTTAACATTCCTGTAATGAAAAAATGGAAAACATAACAATGTTCAATGTCAATTTTCTTTTATAGATATTTGGAGTCATTAAAGTTAATGAAGATATGAAACTAGAGACATACCTTGTATTAACAAAATGTGAAGTCCTCAAGTGATTGTCCAAGATTACGCTTGTGTCTATTGGTGAACAAAAACAGTCTGGGAAAGAATAGTCCATTTCATAGGTTCCATCATGACAAGATATATTAGAGCTTTTATTAACTCTTCTCATATTCAAGGAATATAGGTTGTCTTCAATAGATGGAATAGTTGGTGGCAGTTCACAAAAGATAGATTTATCAGGAAACATGTCCATTTGTTGGTTTTCATCCTCCCATCCTGGACAAGATTCTTCATGGTTAGCTAGAAAACTCAATATTCTTACTATTAATAAACATTAAACAAATAAAACCTTGAAAGACAAGAAATCATTAAACAAAGAAAACCTTTATTAATAAACAAAAATAACAAACAAGAAAGAAACACAAGGTGGTGAAGTAAATAACTACTCACGATTTAATTAGTACAAGAAATTTTTGGATAGAACTTGGGACATTGACCCACATGTTATAAGTTTATAACAACATTGTAAAGAGATGACATGCTCCACGATAGCTAACGAATTGTGTGTTTTCTTATGTAACTGATATTTGATACTTATGTTTCTCCCTATGGATCTCCTCAAAGGGTAAGGTCTTGAATCTTGAGTGATGAAAATTTAAATAAGGCCACGAATTTTAGTGCCCCCTTTGTTGTGTGATTTTTGTTTTCCTTCAACAACTAACCTAATCTGAGATCCTTAATATCCCAGCATTTAATTTGATAAGCTTTTCTGAGAGAGGTTTATGACGTATAATTTCTTCTTTAAACCCAATCAAAACTTATGCCTTTACATCATAAAATTTGCAGCATAACAAATATGATTTGCAGTAAATCTTAGAAATGTGACAATTGCAAAAGACACAAGAAATGGAAATAATGCAGATTTATTTATTTACTGAGAAATTTAAATACAAACCCTCTATAGAAGATAGCTGCAATGATGGCCATCAAAAGATCTGCTACAATGTTGGATCGACCTCTGAAATAGAACTAAAATCAATGAACAGAACTATGAATTTTGGATGAATTCACCAAGAGAAGAGATGGGTTCTCACCCTCTCTCACTAAATCACCCAAGGGTTTCTGTCCTGAGGCTACAAAAGCAGAGAACTAGGTTCTCCAAACCACACCAAAGGCAAATACTCAAATCCAAGATGTCACAAATGATCTCCTCCTCCTTTTAAAGGTCTAATAGATAGATCTCCAATATTCTAGAGGTATTTTACTTTAATATTTTATTATCATTCTAGAAGCTCCTCCTTGACTTTATCTTAAGTGAATTCTTAATTTATTTAAGTCACTTTTGGTCCTTTCCCCTTAATTATTTTTTTCCCTTTTTAATTAAGTGACTAATTAAAGTCACTTTTAATCTAGTAAAATGGTAAATTCCCCACAATAGTTTCTCTGGCCATTGGAAGTCACTTCTCAGCATCTTATCCTGTAGTTATTCTCATTTGAGTTCCAACGAAGTATTACGCTAAGGTGTTTCGTCAAATATTCCTCCCGGAATGCCACCCTAAGCATAATTAATTAAGTTATGCTCAATAATAAGCCCGGTTTACGGGAATTATCAGAAATAAATGGAGCCAAAAACAAGTTGTGCGAAACTGCTCCTGATGATGAATATGCCAAGTGAATGTCGTCAGATCCCATAAAACTCCCTCATAACCCCTCTAGGACCCTTGATGATGTAATCCTGCTCCTGTGGCCTAGTCACCGCATACCCTGGAAATCCATCTTGGTTGTACTATAGAGGAAACTGAAAATGGAGACATTACAGAAACATAAAGTAATTGTACTTCACATAAGTGCACATACATTCACATCAATATGGATAGTGAAAAAGGAAAACATTATATTAATTACAAATACACAACGCTCGCATTGATCTGTAATTTGCTTTGGATATTCCGATAGCTGAATTGTTACAATAGATCTTATGTTATGATGGACTTCTTTAATTTATTCAATAAATGAGGAGAAATCATTGGGACAATTGCTATAACAACATACACCAAGAAACATGCAATTTACACTCGAGAAACTCATGAAGGTGAAAATTCCAACATTAAAATGAAGTTGTGCCCCTATACCTTATTTGTTCACAAGGATAATACAAATTACATAGGACAAACTCATCGTGGAACTTTAGAGAATTGTGGTATAGTGTTCCAAATTGCTACAACAAAATCCTTATTCCCTATACTATGCTCTATGTCAATTTTTTCGATGTACTCTACTTATCTATAGAACTTGTGGCCCCCTCATGAATTTAAATGTCATGTGAATCTCTTCTCCTCATATTTAAGTTCCTCAGTGTCTCTTCATTACTCTCACCAAGAATTCATTCAACTATCCATGAAACAATTCCTTCATCATTGTAAATACTTGCTTTCCATAATTGTCCCATGGCAATGATTGTTCATGACTAGGAGTAGACATATTGTGAAAAAGAAGAAGTTTAATCCCATTTCTTCCTTTGCTTAATGGATCTACCAAATCCTTCACTCAATTACTGGGGACTTGGTTGTGAGCAAGTTTGTTGAGTTGAGCATAAGTCCTTACTTATTGAGCATGGAATGTGGAGCAAAGCACACAAACTCCTTTGCTCAAGGAATTGTTTCTCTTTGCTCAATGGATCAACTCCTTTTCTCAGTTGGAGAGACAATGTCTTTGCTCAATGACTAGAGAGTTAGATGCCATCCACTTTCCTTCAGCACAATCCTTTCTTTCTTGGCAAGCAAGGTAACCAAGTTTTCTCCTACTCACCAAAATTTTCCACCTGGGTTATTTCAGTCTCTTTCTTCTCGAAGGAAAGTCTAACAAAAGTACAACTAGGTTAGTTGTTGCTTAATGGGTTTTACCAACCAAATTTTCCAACGTTTATATTCTTGATGAAAAGTTCTAGGGCTGCCCACTAGTTTTTCTACCAGCTTTTGAGATTTTTTGCACAAGTATTCCATTAGGTATTCCCAAGTTTGCTTCTTAGATAGAAAGTCACCTTACCACATATATTGCATGGGGGTCTATGTAGCATGATCTCATGCCCTTATAGCAGTTTCAAAGAAGTATACATCAGAAGAAAGACATCACTGAATTTACATTTGTGATCATTTGACCTTGCCTAGCAATTTTCTGTAATGTCCCAAATGAGAAGAATTTGAAACAAGCTCTTCACATAAAATTATCATGCATTTAACAAAAGATTTCCATGTAAAATTAAGAAAATAGAGCATTGCAATTCGATAACACAATGAACAGAAAATTCTCAGATTTATTATATTAGGAAAATTGGGGTTTACATGCACATACAACCCATATAGCTGATATAAATCGGCCTCAAACAAATCTGCAATAATGCCACAATCAGCCTCCAAAACAAATTGAAAATCAATAAAATGCAACCTGTGAACCTTGAATGGATCCACCAAGGGAAGAGATGGGTGCTCGCCCACTCTCACTAAATCACCCGAGGGTTTCCATCCTGGGGCTACTGCTGAAGTAGAGAACCAAGTTCTCCAAACCTCACCACAAAGACAATACACAAATCCAAGATGTCTCCAAATTTCCTCCTCTTTTATAGATTTGATGGATAGATCTCCAAGCCTCTAGAAGCATCTTATTTTATTATTTTATTATTATTCTAGAAGCTCCTCCATTGACTTTATCAAATGACCTTTTAATTTTATTTTATTTCACTTTTGGCCCCTTTTCCCCAATTAATTATTTTTCCTTAATTGAATGACTAATTAAAGTCATTTTTAATTAAGGAAAATGGCAAATCGCCCACCATACTCTCTTCGGCCACTGAAAGTCACTTCTCGACATCCCATCCTATAGATCCTCTCGTTCTGGTTCCAATGAGCTATTACATGGAAGTGTTCCATCAATTAATCTCCACGAAACGCCACCTCGAGCATAATTGATTAAGTTAGGCTCCATAATAATGCTAATTTTTGAAAGTTGTCAGAATGCGACGGAACAAAAGGCAAACTGTGTGGATGATGAAATATGCCAAGCGAATGCCATTAGATCCCATGAAAAATCCTCAAAACTCCATCAAAACCCCTGATGACACAAACTTGCTTCACTAACCTAGCCATCCCCTACCCTGGAAATCCACCCTGCCTGTGCTATGGAGAAAAATAAAAATGGGGACATTAAAGTCCTCCCGCCCCAAGATTGCTTTCCCTCAAGCAATCCAAATCTATGGACCAATCTGATGGCCCAACGCAACTGCGACCCAATGCTTGGATCCCATACGAACCACTAGGTGATGCTTTGCTCCTGTGTCAACCCATCATGAACAAACCCCTCAATGCCTAGATCCCAGACCAATCTCTGACTGAACCCGCCATCAACGAATCCTCTTGGATCCCAATGCCACGAAGAACAAATATCAAGGCTCCATGGTTCCTGCTGTGTTATAACTCCAACTATGACTATTGTTCCATCCATCACATACCAACTCATCACCTCTCTCCAATCCAACACTTGGCATAGACCAAGGTCAATCTCATCATGCTGATGTCGTGTTGAAACACTAATGAGTGGCTAACCTACATCCTGCTTCCAACTGAAGCATGTGATATCCCTCACCTATGAGGGTCCTGCAATACAATGCTCCAAACTAAAAATGATACTCCATCAAAAGGATACCAACTCATGATCTCTCGCTAATTCAATGCATGGACACCTGTGCAAGGAACAAGTCGACTAGGCTGATATGGTTCCCTGCTCAACAAGTGATTCTCTATCTGGTCAATCAACTAGATCTATCTAAGGAAACCTGCCCCTCTCACTATTAGGTAGGCAAGATGTGCTACACGCCCTATCTATGTACTCCCCTGAATGTCCTACAGCTCTGCCAACTGCCTGTGCATCTACCCGCATCTCATCAATGGGTTGGCCCAAAGATGGATGCACCACCATCTCCAATAGCTCTTATCGCCTACTAGCCTCCTCCAAACTAATCCGTCAATCTCCAATTCCTCTCGAGGAGAAGTGTCTGCAAATACTACCTCCCTGGAGGCTACTGCACATCTATCTGCTCCTCCAATATACGTAAGACTGTCTCTAGGTGTTGCAGGTGCTCCTCTTATGTCCTGTTGTAGATCAAGGTGTTATCAAAGAATACTAGTACAAACCTCCTCAGCTAGCCTCTGAACACATGGTTCATGCATGACTGGAAAGTAGTCGGTGCATTGGTCAACCCAAAAGGCATGACCAAGAACTCGAAATGACTATAATGACATCTAAAAGCTATCTTTGGGATGTCATGCTCTCTCACCCGAATTTGATGATACCCTGACTACAAATCTATCTTAGAGAAGTACTTGGCTCCTTTAAGTTCGTCCATCATCTCATTAATACGCGGAATGAGATACCTGTGCTTCAGTGCCTTCTTGTTGAGGGCCCTGTAGTCAATACACATGCGGAGAGTCCCATCCTTCTTCCTCACCAGCACAACCGAAGAAGCAAATGGACTAGAACTCGGTCTGATGTGGCCAAATGCCAATAGCTCCCTAATGGCCCTCTCAATCTCATCCTTACAGGCTTTGGGATGCCTATAGGGTGTAGTAATGGCTATCTGCACAGCAGGCTCCAGCGCGATAGTGTGCTCGAACCCCCTGTCAGGTGGTTGTCCTGACGGTATATCGCCAAAAACTACCAGATATCTATCCAGTACTGCGTATATGCCTGGATGTGGTGGCTTGGCCTTCCCCCCAGCCTCTGAAATCCTCAACTCTACTACCTATGCTATGTCTCCATGCCTCAAATTGACCTCCATCCTGTGGGCCGAAACTGTTTGAGGGGGGTACGAATGCATGCCCTGAAGAACCATTGGCTTGCCATCTGGCCTAGCAAACTCCATCACAAGCTACTTCCAATCAGTGGTAACTCGGTCAAGGGAAAAAAACCATTGGACACCTAGCACCACATTGGTGTTCGGTACATCCACCACAAAAAAGTAGTTTGTCATCGAATAATTCCCAATAGTCACTATCAGAGCAGGAACATATCGAGTGCACTGCATAGTCCTATCTCCTAGTATTAGGATTGAAAACCCCTCAAACTCTGCAGTGGTGATGCCCCTCCTCTAAACCATCTGAGAATCAATAAAATTGTGGGTGGCCCCACTGTCTACTAAAATTGAGACACGTTGCCCCTAAATCGTACCTCTGACCCCCATCGTCAAAAAATTGGGAATCCCTCACAAAGAAGTTAGGACTCTCCTGGCTGGTGCAAAAGATGCTCCTCCCTATGGTGGTGGTGGTGGTCCCCTCCCTGTTGGATCCTCGTTGTCTCCTCTACCAAGCTCCAACTCCACCTCATCCTCTTGATCACTATCAGAGAAGACCTCGATGTAATGCGCCTTTCCCGTTGTGCACTGATGGCCTAGTGCCCAAGGTTCTCGACATGTAAAACACAATTCCTCCTCCTGAGGTCCCTCCTAGTCTCATCATCCAACTGTCCCTGCCCCTGGGCCGCTCTCTGCGCTGCAGGTGCTCTAGTGTCACCTCCCTTTTGAGATAACGCACCCTGCAAATCTCGCTTACAAATCACTGCCTCTAGAAGAGTAGATGGTCTGCGTGACTTCACTAGTCCCCGCAATGGCTCTGTCAATCCCTCCACAAATGTGTATACTCTCCTAGCATCTGACAAATCAGGGACCATGACTGAGATCCTCAAGAACTCTGAAATATAATGCTCTGGATGTCCTATCTGCCTGAGCTAAGTCAACTCCCTGAAGTGAGCCTATGGTTCCCTCCGATCAAAACGCTCCACTACTCTCTATGTGAAGTCCTCATAGGAGGTCACACCGGCATGCCCCAGAGTGGACAAGCCATGAAACCACCAATCGTGTGCCTCCCCCTCCAAATGCAATGTATCCATCTTGATGGCTTCTACCTCTATCATCTTGTTGAGCTGGAAGTCTGTGTCGAGCTTCTCTACCCAAGCACGTGTTGTGCACTTGGTAGTGCCATCATAGGTGGGAAAAAACATCTTCCCAATGGTGTGGTGCAGCGCATAATTCTGTGTTCCATTTCTTCCATAGTCCTTACCCTTCTCATTGTGTTTGAGTTGGCAATAATCTTTGAAAGATAGAGGCTCTTTGAAATCTGCTCTCATGGACTGCCACTCCTTGAAATGCTCCCCCATCAACAATGGATCCTCTCCTCCACTCATTTCACCCTGCGCCAAAGGTGTAAAAGAAGGTAAAGTAGCTCAAGTTGGCTCACTCGAGGATCGCCACTGCACAGTAGGTGAAAGGTGATCGAGCTGTTGAGATGCCCTTGAAGTCTCTCCAAATATAAACTCATGGTGAGTGGTCCGTTCCCAGTTCTACATCTTGATCTCATCCAGCATCTCCTTCTGCCCTTTTGCCAAATCGCTCAAGGCCTTCAAGAGACTGTCAAAGGCCATTTCTTCCCTACTATTGGGCTCATCCATATCTTTTGTTGCCATAGCCTTCCCACGATCCTTTGTGTTTGGAGTAATCTCCAACTCCCTTTCCCTGCTTTAGTACCTCTGCCTCATGTAAGTAATATTATGACGGTCCTCCTCACTCATACAAAAGTTCTCCCACGGTTGAGTCATAATCTTAGCTCTAATACCACTGTAATGTCCCAAATGACAAAAATTTCAAGCTCTTCACATAAAGTTATCATGCATTTACAGAAGATTGCCATGTAAAATTAAGTAAATAGAGCATTGCAATTCCATAACACAATGAACAGAAAATTCTCAGCTTTATTATATTAGGAAAACTAGGGTTTACATGCACATACAAACCATAGAGCTGAGATAAACCAGCCTCAAACAAATCTACAATAATGTCGCAATCAGCCTCCAAAATAAACTGAAAATCAACAACTACAACTTGTGAACCTTGAATAGGTCCACCAAGGGAAGAGATGGGTGCTCACCCACTCTCACTGAATCCCTTGAGGGTTTCCTTCCTGGGGCCACTGCTAAAGTAGAGAACCAGGTTCTCCAAATCTCACCACAAAGACAATACACAAATCCAAGATGTCTCCAAATGTCCTCCTCCTCTTTTATAGATCTGATGGATATAACTCCAAGCCTCTAGAAGCATCTTATTTTATTATTTTATTATTATTATAGAAGCTCCTCCACTGATTTTATCAAGTGACCTTTTAATTTTATTTTATTTCACTTAAGCCACTTTTGACCCCTTTTTCGCAATTAATTATTTTTCCGTAATTAAATGATTAATTAAAGTCATTTTTAATTAAGGAAAATGGAAAATCGTCCACTATACTCTCTTTAGCCACTGGAAGTCACTTCTTAGCATCCCATCCTGTGGATCTTCTCGTTCTGGTATCAACAAGCTATTACACTATGGTGTTCCATCAATTAATATCCTTGGAACGCCACCTTGAGCATAATTAATTAAGTTAGGCTCCACAATAATGCTAATTTTTGAAAGTTGTCAAAATGCGACAAAACGAAAGACAAATTGTGTGGATGATGAAATATGCTAAGCGAATGCCATCAAATCCCATGAAAAATCCTCAAAACTCCATCAGAACCCCTGATGACACAAAACTACTCCACTAACCTGGCCATCCCCTTCCCTGGAAATCCACCCTGGCTGTACTATGGAGAAAAACAAAAATGGGGACATTACATTTTCCTAGGTTGCATTTCATGGATTCACATACTTTCCCGGGCATGGCCCTTATGGTTCACTAAGAAATCCCAAGATTTCCTAGCAACTAATTGTTACAATAGGTGTGTAGTTCTTTCCTGTGAAGATATTGAAACAAACATCCACACACCCCTACTGACATTTTTCCATCACATTCCTCACTATTTTTCCACACATGGATGGTTTCCTTGGTGGCATACTTGCTTATGATGGCTTATCACCTCACCAATTTTCACCCCTTTGAGTATCATGGTTATTTTTGTGTCTTGGTAGCTTTATCATGAATTTTATTCTTATTAAAGACATTTGAAGCATCCTTGGATACTCCCTAGTGGAGAATACACATATTTCTGGTTAATGGGGATTAATTTACTATTTCCCTAGGTTTGGACCAAGGTTTTGTTACTAACCAATTTAATGGTCTTGAAAAGGTTCTCTTAGGGTGCTAAAGTGGTACCACATAAGATAAGTTCCCATTCTGACCTAAACACAAATCCCCACTCTTTAATCCCAATCCCTACTAAAGGCTATGAGAGGCTTCCCTGACATACATAAGAAACTTCATCCAAGATGTGTAGACTAGTGCTTCATCTTGATGTCTAAGGTGAAGGTAGGAGTTTATTACCTAATTTACTAATCTAGAAATGAAATTAAAAAACAAAAAAAATGTATACCAACAAGAAAATTTTCATTGAAACCTTTAATTATTTATCTCTAATAATAGCAAAAGAGTAAGTGATAAATCTTGTTAACCCTCACTCCAATAGGAGTATATCCATTTTTTCACTATGCATTATCACCATTATAATCCAAAGGTCACAAGTCAAAATCCATGTAAAAACCATGTGATTATTTCTATATAGGTGTCTCAAGCCTTGTGATGGTGGGCCATGGCCTGTCCTTTTGGGTTAAGTCTTTGGTCCCTTTGTCTTGTATAGGACACGAAAGGTTTGGGATGGATCTTGATTCTCCATGGGGCTCATGGTTTATAGGATCCTTGGTTATGTAGGGGTGATCACTAGTGTATAGGCCAATCCAACCCACATTGGGGGAGCACCTATGTCTTACCACATGGTTATGAGTCATAGAGTCTATACGTGTCCTTAGCCTTGGTGCAATATTACTCGAATAGTCTTGAACATAGCAATCTCACAATTTTAGCTTCACATTTACTGAGGTCGTTCACATTTCCCAGTGCATGTGTTCCTGTGAGTCAAAATGTGAATTTGGCTTAAAAATGCTCAGAATGAAGAGAAGATGATATGCCACATTGAAATTTTTCCAAAATGTGAAGGAATTGATCAGAAATAGGAACTCAAAGTTGGTCTAGTGGCATGTTCAGGTTATAGGTGGAAAAATAGGAACATGACATGGCACATTTTTGCATGCAATACATCAAAAGTGGCCTACAAAAATAGGACGACAAAACCCAAGTGGCAGATTCCTAGGATCTTCTAGGGAATTAGACATTCGTCTTCTATGCATGATGCCATGGAACATATGGTCCAAGGAATAGCAACGTAGAGGTAGATCTTGCTAATGGGGCTAGTGGGATAGGAAATTAAGGCAAGGAAAAATTTATTGGACTTGAAGTGAGCCGATTTACAAACTTGGAGGGTCAACCCTGAACACTATTGATTAGGCTGATTTATGTATATAAGTCTCAAGGCTGACATTCTAGGATGTAAAAATGAATTTAGGGGACACTTTTGACCACAAATTTGGATATGCTTGCTAATGGGATAACCTTGTTTATGCAAATGAAGCCCTTGTGTATACATTTGGAGAGAACTTAAACTTGAGGAAAGGATTGGCCACTTTTGGTGGGTTCTTTACCCATTTTTTCATTGATCACTGTGGACCTGCATGTCCACATGTGGAAGAGGAAGTGGACTACTAGTTGGTGTGGTTGTAATATTCCTAATGGAAATATTAAGTGATAACAAAAGAAAAAACTACAAACAACAAACAAAATTTCAACACACACAATATGTCAGATTACACCAGAAATCACACCAAAACTCTGAGTCGTTTTATTATTTTGAAGTAGAATGGAGTACAAATAGATATGAATAGAGGAACCTGGTCTTGCTACAGAAAGCAAGGAAAAACCCAGGTTGCAATCATAATGCCCAAGTGTCGGAAGAGTTCCTCTCCAAATTTTGCGCTAACCCAGAAATTTATTGTTGTTGCTACTACGTGGAAAATGGTAAATATGCCTTCAAATGTGCTTAGAAAATTTTGAGAAATTAGCTGGTAGTGGTTTCCTTTTTCATCAAGCCCAACCAAACCCAGAAAGGGTTTGGCTCCAAACCAACTCTCATGGGAGCCCACAAAATAGTGTGAATTCCTCAATCTCCTGCCCAAAATGCACTATTGGAAACTACTATAGAGCACCCTCGAAATCACCTCCAAATCCCTGTAATTTCCTCCTCAAATTCCCTAATCTCTCCCAGTTCTTTCTCCCTTTAATATCCTAGCCCCACAATCCCTGCGCAATTTCTGCCAGTGAACCCTTGGGCAAGCCCAAGAAGACACAAATTCGGCCTGAAGTTTTCCCCCACACTCATCCCTGCAATCCACCACAAACCTCCAGCATAAATTAAGGCAAAATACTCCTATAATTTGTAGAAACTTGCATGCTAAACTAGCTTGTTTCTCTTGAAATCCACTTGGGAACAACTCCATGATGTAACCAAGAGCTCTCCTAGGGTGACACTCAAAGTTCACTGAAGGTAGAGTTGTAATTTCTACCCAAAAATCCCTTGTGCTAAGCAACTCAATGGACTTGGTTGAACAACTCAAACGAACATCAAGTTGAGAAGGTAAATTGGCATCCAAAAACGAAGCCCTCCACTTGTTGCTCCCCCTCTCCTTGTGGGCTCCACAATTCGACCTCCTTTCTTCTCTCTTCCCTCCACATCGACTTTTCTCAAGGGAGTTCGAATTCCCTCCTTGAGGTGGTCCCAACATTCCACCATCCATTTAATTTCTCCTTTTTCTTAATGTTTTGGAGCCTCCCTTCTCACAAAAATTAAATCGGTGCCTCTTCATCCACTTTTCCTAAGTTTTGTGCACAAAATTTCTCCCATCACCAAAATGGCAAAAATTTGGAACTTGCTTAGCAGAATTAAATAGTGGAGATATTATGTAATGTCCCCACTTAGCAAGTTTTGCTAAGTAAATACATTCTTGCACGATTTTGGTATTTTGACATAGTTGGCTTAGGGAAAGTGAGTTAGGAAGACTCCACTTGAATTTTGAGGAGAAGAAGGTTCCCAAACTTTAGAAAAGAAGGTAAATTAAAGAGCAAGTGGGAAGTGGGGGCCACTCCAAAAGGGAATTCACACCCCTTAAGAGAATTTGAACTTGTGGGAAGAGAGAAAGAAGGGAATTCAATTAGTGGGACCCACAAGGAGGAAGGAAGGAGCAGGAAAGATAAATAGAGGTAGAGGACCTCATTTTGGGGACTTTTTTCCAATTTCCTATCTGAACCATAGCTTGCTTGTGCTACTAAGCCAAGTCAACCCGTGTTGTTCAGCGCACAAGATTTCCGAGTGGGAATCTCACCTCTACCTTCAGTGGACTAGCAGTGCCACTCTAGGAGAGTATCCATTTCACTATTGCAGGCCATTCCGATGTAATTGAAGGAGAAATTAGTGTTTTCAGAGAGCAGAATGGATGCAGAATGGAACTCACATTCTTTTGGAAATTAGGTTCAAGGCATAGCAGACTCCGAGGATTCTAGAGAAATTTCCTTTGGCTAAGTGCTGGAGATTGGTGGAGGATTGCAGGCCAAATCCATGGGGAAACTCCAAAACAAATTCTGATCTTTTTGGGCCAGCGCAGGAGCTTTATTGCGCATGTGAAAGGGATCAAGGAAAGGAAGAATTGAGGTGAGAAAGTGTCAGAGGAACAAGGGAGGTTGAGGAGGAATTTTGCAGGAGTTTGGAAGAGAATTTCAGCAGAGTTCAACAACTGTTTGTCAAAAGTTCGTACAGAGGGCGTACTGGGCAATTCGTGCTTTTCATGGGTTTTTCCAGGAGCTCAATTGGTGGCAAATTCTTTCTGGGTTTTGTTGGTCTGAGGGAGGAAGTGCTACAGCAAAAATTTCAGAATTTTTTGGGAGCTCTGGAGGTCAGAAATCCCATTTCATATCTGCAGCAACACATTCTAGGACAGCGTAGTCCAGGGTTGGGAGCTTAACACAATGTTTGGGAAACATCATTCTCACCTGGGTTTGGCTTTGCTTGCTGCAGCAAACCCAAGTTTATCTACCCATATCTATTGTACTCCATCTCCATGAAATCAATAAAATGGATCAGCATTTGGTACAATTTCTTCGCATAGATGGTAATTCTGCTTGTGTGTGCTAATTGTCTGCTCGCATGTTTGATCATTGCTTGTTATCACTTAATATTTCCAATTAGGAATATTATAGTGGTATCAAAGCGATGGTCTTGACCAATTGTGGGCCTAAAGACAAGTGAATCAGAGATAGGAAGGTACCATGGAAGGTCTAACAGCTGCCACTAGAAGGCAGCAAAAGACAAGCGAATTGATGGAGCAGTGTTCTAGATCTACCCTAGAAATGGCTGAACTATTGGAAGGTTGGCTATTACCAAGGAAAGAAAGGAGGAATTGCAAGCTTAAAGCCTAAGACCCAGGAGCTGAGGATGAAAGGGTCATTAAAGATGCAAGTTCCGCTGAAGACGTAGTCCCTTCAGTTGGAGAGTCCAATAAAGAAGAGACAACTCCTATAGTTGAAGGTAAAGTCCAAGATCAAGGTGCCAAGGGCCAAATTAAAGAAGCCAAAATTTATAGGTCTGCCATGAAGAGGGCTCAAGCAGAGAAGAAGCACATCTACTGTTTAGAGTCCCTGAATAACTAAGTTTCCACAGTCCGTGTGATTGAATCATCAAGATCTCTGGAAACTTCAAGGGAAACGGGGACTGATACATATCCAAAATTTGCAGCAAAGAGTCTAGTGGTATTGGAACCAATTCCTCGGAACGCACTAGAAAAATTAAGTGTGAAGACTTTGACTGTCCCTCAATGCTCCCTTACTGTGTAGCCAAACCACACACACACTGAAGAAAATTGTTGAAGGATCAATATGAGTAAATTTCGGCATAAGAATACAGTTCAGTTCGTGGGAGCTTGCATAAGGCCACCATAATTTTGCAATGATGTCAAGATGCGGCCATTTTGTTCCTATATAGTACCTGTCTATTTTGTGGAGTATTTTTCCTCATATCCAATTCTAAGAAGAGTGAAGTTAGTACTAGGCTGGAGGTCTTTGGAAACCTCTGCTGCCAAGCCTGTCACAGGATCATCATGTGCATATGCTCTGGTTATTACTGCTCGTGGGTGTGTTGGATCTTATGGGGGCCATCCCATTTACAAGGTTGTATCAATGCACTTTCTGCCCTGCAATTCTGCTTTGAAGAAGTCTACTCCTCAGGAGAAGAAAGCTGAAGGTAATTTTACAAATCTGCCTCAAGATGCAGAGAAAATTCCTATCTTATACTTCTCATATGATGCTGAGTTAACTCTGAAGGCACAAAGATATTACCACCTGGAAGCAGAATCTAAGATAGTGCCTCTATAAAAACAGGCAGACATCAATGGGGCCCCTGTTGGAGACCAAGATGACTTCTCTCTAGATATTTAGGGTGCATACATTCCTGAGCTATTGAAGGTTCATCAAGGGAGGAGCTCCTGCAGCTTTGAAGAAGGATCCAAATTGGAATTTGTTTTTGATAAGAAAATGTTGTGTATTGGTGCTAGTAGAAGGCAATTTGTTTTGGAATGGAATGAGAATTACCATGTGGGACCACGAGAGATCAGTGCAGGTCAAAGAATCTATCAAGATCAACTGACTGGTCAGGAAATGGTTTTGGTTATGATTTCAGCAGTGCTCAAGATCATCAAATCTAGCTTGATTTTGGAATCTTTTTCTGCTAGAAACCTAACCGAAATTAAGGTCCTATCAGAATGGGAAATTCTTTTTCAGCTATTTGAAGGTGGAATGCAGTTATCCCTTGCTTGATTAAAAATACCAGCCAAGTTTGCATTTGGAATGGGTTTGTTCCAAGATATATTGTCTACTTTGGCATTTAAGCCTTCGAACTTCCTCCAAATGGAGCTATTGGAGCAAGAATCCCACAAATTCTGTTCCATCCAAAACCTGATTTAGTCCACATAAAAAGTATTAATGAAGTTATGGACATTGATGCTGCTTTGTTTTCAACAGTTTCCCTCCAGTTGTCTGAAGAGGGGTGAACTATCAATTCAATTTGGGACAGTAAAACTTGGGACCCCTCTTCTCCATGATATTGTTGTTGTGCCATTATTGGTAATCCTTACCATTTTTGAGCTTCGGAATTTTGAGGAAGGGATTTGGCCAATGTTACTCACTGAGAACTCAAAGGCCAATGATGGACACTTATTTGACCATTCTTTCATCAATAAGGCATTGGGTATTTTTGGAGTCACCTATGGTTCACTTCTCCTAGTTAGATGTAGGCCAAGTCATATGTCAGATGTTGTGTTGTACGCAGAAATGGAAGTCAGTACTAGTGACAAGGGCCTCATGGCACATGTTGTGGACTCGCTGGCCACTGTCGCTAATCTTGAAAATGAGCATAGGAATTGGGGACATGAGTTGTATGAAGAGCTATTACCCTTTGAAGGGATTATGATAGGAAAGGGACCAAGAAATAAAAGAAAGTGGTGTTTACGTGTAGCATGTGACCCTACTGTCAAAGGTGGGACTTATTATCCTCTTCCCAATGAGAATCACTTTCGTGCCCAAGACGCCGCTGCACAAGGTGGCCCACCTTGTGTATATCTCATCGATGGTGGTGATGTTAATTTCCCAAGATAGGCAGATGTCTTTCTAGACAGAGGATTTTGAAAGAATACTTTACAAGCAGGTTATTGTTAATAAAGCTGGGGTATGAAAACCATTTCTTATGCGTGGGGCATGTTGACCCTGCCGCCCGCACCTACCTACCAGTTAGCGAGAAAAGCCTTCAACCCCACAAGGTGTGGTTGGTGGTAGGGAACTCAAAGAAGGGGCTGTCACACTAATCCCAACTCTCTCCGTTTTAGCTATCTCCTAGGCTAGCTAACGGGGGTGGTCCCTAAATGGAAAGTTAAGCCTAAAGCTAAGATGTAAAGTTCTAAGAGAATTATTTGAGTTAAATAAGATTGTTAATCTGAGATCTATAAGCAAAACATAATACAAGCAATAGCCATTAACCATACGATAAGCATGAAACACATAAATGACCAGTGCCTTAAAACGTTGCTCTTTCAGAAATGAAAAGATTTTTATTTGTATTTCTTTTTATGCTCAGAATGAAAACAAATGCTTTTAAATGAAAGGAGAAAATTTGTTTTAAATTTTCAAAATAGAAACTAAGCTAAGGGCTCGAGAAACTCCCTCTTAAGTAAATCTTTTTGATGTCTTGTGCGATTGCTGGCTTGAACAGCATGTGGGACCTTCGATATCGTTGGAGGTGACTATTCCCCCCAAAGAAGTCCTCGCCCTCCAACAGAGCTGGCAACCTATCCCTTGAAAACACAGAAAACACTTGCAAACGAATTGTTAGTGCAAAAAGAGACTTGGCATATAGAGACCAAGTTGAGCTTGTCATTCAACCAAGAATGGACAAACTACAACAAGTGTACAAAATATACCAAGCCCAGAATAGATTTGAGATAGCTACAAATCTCTCCTCCTTAGACAATAGTGCCTTCAAGCAAAATGAAAAACAACTAGATAGCAAATGAAAATCAAAATGAATATCAAGCGATACAGGTATACCTCATGTACCAAAGCATGCACCACAAGAGAAGCTAGTAACCCCAAAGACTTTTATTTATTAATGTGAATGCTGAGTACAAAAACTGGCAGAGTCTCCGCCAGCCCAATAGCTCGTTCTATGATTATACAATAAGAGCCCAAGGCTCATATAAATAGGAAA
>APFE030627925.1:73301-119431 GCA_000404065.3 Pinus taeda | reverse complement strand
CGGAGAGAGTTGGGATCAGTGTGACAGCCCCTTTTCTGAGTTCCCTGCCACCAACCACACCTTGTGGGGTTGAAGGCTTTTCTCGCTAACTGGTAGGTAGGTGCGGGCGGCAGGGTCAACAGGGCACATGAGGCACCAATCAAGTGATTACTGGATAAAACATTCGCAAATGGAGAAAGTTCTCGTGATAAGAGTTCACTGTCATTTTCAAACCCATGAAGCAAGATCACTAGATTTCCAACGAAGCAAACACTTCATGTGTGTTGGTGCTTTAATGTCGCACTCATGTCGGAGCAGCTGGTAGAGGAAATACCCCTTACAGATGTTTGTGAAATTTTCAAGGTACCAAGAATCATGGTACAGTCTCTGCAAGAAAGTGTTGGAATATTTGCCCCTATAGTTTCTGCCTTTTTTGAGAAGCTTGGATGGCATAACCTAGAAGGTTTGGTCTCAAATTTTCAGAATCATGTTCCCACGGGATTAAGAACAGAAATTGCTAATCCTATTCCATTTGTAAAAGGCAAAAGCAATAGTCTGCATACTCCTCAAGCGGTCTGTGAAGCACACTCATCAGGAAATTGTTGAGGTACCTTTTGAGGAATTTTCATGGGATGTTGGAGATAGTTCACAACGTGATGCTCAATATTGAAACCAAATGGAAGTAGCAAAATAAATAAGGAATAGTGCATGCCATATTGTCCTTGGGTGAGTAGAAGAGGTTGGAGTGACTGTTCTCTCAACATTTAAGTCTCTTGGGTTAAACATTTTGTGAAAATTTGAGAATCCTTGAATCACTACTGCAACAAACTAACATTACTTCTCCTACTTGTTAATCCATGCAAGTTATTTACTATGTTCTACTGTAAATATCAAAGTAAATACAAGTGCAGCCTTAACAACTTTAAATAATATGCGGAAACAAGAATCTGCACAAGAAAGAAATAACACACAAATGACATCGTTGTTTTTGGACCAACGTCCCCGGAAAAACCCAATGCAGGAAAACCAGTGCAACAGCTGAGGATTTGTATTATTATGCAATAGTTTCTGAATACAATATTTGGATGCCTTACTGGCTATCCAATACAAAGAATCTGATTGACAGAGAGATGAGTAAGATATACCTCACACTATCACTTGCAACCCAATACTGATCCAACCATTGAATGGCTAGCCCCTAGCTACCTCTGCACAATCACTGCGTTGCTCTGCGTCACAGCTTCTGGGGACTACATCACTCCTTTGGCTGATTGATTTGCCTCTGGAACTTCGACTTTCTGCCCTTTCAGTCTCACACCCCAGCTTCTGGCTCTAGAACTCGACTCTCCAACAAATTTCGAATCTCCTCTCAGGCTTTGTGCTGCCTCAGCATGGCTCTATGCTACCCAGCGTGGCTCTGCGCTGCCTCTTCTAGATCTCTCTCTGCCTCCTTTGCAATGTATCACCAGATTAGAAAAACTTTCCAACCAGAAAACTATCTCTGCCCCTCACTACAAGAAATCACCTTGATCACTTCTTCAGAAACTGCTACGCTACTCTCTTCAGAAATCGATCTCTTGATCTTTCACTCTATGTGTTTTCCAAATGCCCATCAAGCCTCTTCTTATAATCTTCTCGTTGAGTGACCAACGGCCCAAATTAGAGTCTAATTAATGGCTCAGATCATTTTGGCTTGATCCTCATCTTCTTCTAGAAGTTACACCGCGAGTTTAATTAAAGTGAAAATTCCTGAATCTAACACATTAGAAACCCCTACTGCAATTTTTGGTTTACTATCTCCTACTTGTTCTTTACATTAATAAGTTATTTAATTGCATAAACATCAAAGTAAACACAAATGCAGCCTTCACAGATATACAGATCATGCACTGAAATAAACTGAGACAACACAAGGGACACTATTATTTTTGGACACTCGTCCCCGAAAAAACCCAATTCGGGAAAATTGGTGCAGCATATATGAGGGTTTTATTATTAAGCAGATTTATGAATACAACTAGGGTGCCAGAAATGGCCCACCCTTCAGAGAATATCCTTGACAATAGTACCTCTATCCAGAGACAGATATTCTAGCAAATCAGCAACTGGATGAACAATCCCACAGTGACTCTAGTTGTTCCTTGTGCTGGACAACAAAAGCTGCTCCAAGCACTCCTCTAGAACTGCATCACCCTTCCTTGGCTCTACATCAGCTGATCAACTCCCAGTTTACCCACAGACTCTCCCAGCGCTGCCTCTGAAGCCCTCTTCGACTTTTGCATCAGCGTCTACGACCCTTGGCGTCCTCTGCAGTGGCCTCCTTAGCCTCTGCATCAGCCCTCCTAGGCTCTTTGTTGCCTCTTTTGGCACTTTGTTGCCTCTCTGATATGTATTCTTCAGCGTTGGATTAAAATCCCTTGTTGAACTACCCCTCACTGCAACTGTTCACTCACTCGATTTCCTCAGCAAACCTTGCCCTAGAAAATCGAATTCTTGATCTCTCTTGGTGTATCTACAACTGACCCTCAAGCCTCCTCTTATACTTTTCTTGTTGACGACTCAACGGCTGAGATTGAGTCCCTAATCAACGGCTAAGATTAGATCTGGCTTGATCCTCATCTCTTAGAACTTTCTCACCCATTTTATATTAATACACATTAATATTTTAAGTTTCCTATGTTTAGACTTAGGGTCTCATTAAAAATATTAATTATTTTAATATCTCTTCATCCGGGTGGAATTTCTCTAAACGATTTTTGGATCTTAGAGATCTCATGTGCCTTAGCCTCTCCACCAATTTTCATGGCTAGAGCACATCTGATGCTACCAAAAATCAACACTCCCTCTTAGCGAGGAATGTGCTCTAGTAATGCTTCTCCATAGAAACATTACACTGCTCTTCTGAATCGGTACCTATGATGATGTTTGGCCTGCGGCCTCACATTTACTGCACTGCTTCTTCCTGTAATGTTGCGCATGACACTGCTACATCTGTACTGCAGCTCCCTCTCAAAATGCTGTCTCATGTTGCCCATAGCACTACCACTACTAACTGTTGCACTACAACTTAGTTACTGAGATGTAAGTAACTGACTTCTCCCAAACACTGACATCTGGGTCAGTCTGGAAGCCTCGTGATGTTGAAGCTACCTCTACTGCTATCTTGTGCTCCCTCTGCTACCACTATGCTACTGCAAACACCTCTATGCCTCTCACATTGCTTCAACCTCTATTGCGCTACTATAGACTTCTGCACTCTAGCCCTGCCTTGCCGCTCCACCACACTTTGCTCCACCCAACACCTGCCATCATGCTACTGTCGTTAAGGGCTCTCGTAGTCAGATGTGATCCAAGAGTTTTGGCACCTCAAGGATGTTGCCCCTACATGTAGTCCTCTCGACTACAACTCGATGTCACCCCACCTCTTTTCTCAGGGTGCATGAGCACTCATGGCACAATTGTCATCAATCTCTACATCTCTGCGCCTTTGCTGGAGTTGCCTTTGAGTCAGAAGCTTCTCCTTTGCCTTTCTTCCTAGGGCATTGAGATGCAAAATGTCCCAGCAGTTGAAGCACTCGACCTTGGAGATGTCTTTCTTCTTCCTCTTCTAAACGCCTCGTTGTCCTGCAGATGCTAGAGCCGCATCCTCTTCCTCCTCTTTCTTGACTCGAAATCCCTTACTGCTACTCCCTGCCTTGGTTATGTTGGAATTTCGAAGTTTAACTCGTTAGAAATTCTTCCTGTACTATCTGGTTTATTTCTTCCTACTTGTTTAATTACTTAACAAGTTAATTACCATGTAAATACTGAAAATAAACACAAGTACAGTATCAACATCTACAGATCAACAACTAAAAGAAAACAAGCACACAAGTGACACCGTTATTTTTGGACCAATGTCCCTGGAAAAACACAATGCGAGAAAACCGGTGCAGCTATTTAGAGGGTTTTATTATTATGTAGTTTTCATAATACAACTAGGATGCCAGAAATGGCTCAACCAATAGAGAATACCCTCGGCAGTAGTACCTCTCCTCGGAGATAGATATTCCGACTGAATAATCATTGGATGAATGATCCCACAGCAACAATTGCATCTTCCACTGCTCTGCGTCACCCTATCTGGCTTACCAACACCTAGTCCACCCCACGAAAATCCTCCTAGTGCAACCTTTTGGCCTTGCATCAGCTCTGCTAGCCTCTGCTCAGTTACTGAAGCTTCTCCGACAGCCCTTAGAGCCTCTGCGTCACCCACGCTGACCTCTTCTAGCTCTACGCAGCTCCTCGCTGCCTCTGCATAACACCTAGCTGCCTCTGCGTCAACCTCTACAAGCTCTACGCTGTCTCTCTGGTACTAATTTTGCCTCTCTGCAATGTATTCACTGCCCCTCGCTGTTGATCACTGATTCACTTTTTCTTAGCAACCCCGCTTTAGCAAAATGAATGATTGATCACTCTGGTGTGTTCTCCAACTGACCCTCAAGCCTCCTCTTATAATTTTCTCGTTGGTCCATCAACGGTCGAGATTAAATCTCTAATCAACAACTAAGATTAGATTTGGATTGATCCATGACTTTTGGAACCTTCTAACCCAGTTTTATATTAATACCCATTAATATTTTATTTTTCCTAAGTTTGGACTTAGAAACTCCATTAAAAATATTAATTATTTTAATATCTCCCAAACCGGTTAGAATCTGCTCAAACCATTTCTGGGCCTTGGAGATCTCATGTGCTTTAGCCTCTCCACCAATTTTCATTGCTAGAGCACATCCAATGCTACCCCAAATCAACAGATTAACCTCCTGATCTCTTCCGGGCGAAGAGCTGCCCACATCTCCTACCAACTGGGGAGAGTCGCTCTGCCCAAAATGCTTTGGAGAAATGTCTCCTAGTCCTCAAAGACTACATTCAAAGCAGTCCTGAGCATAAATTCTGGATCTGGTGTAGACCCCATGGAAGTAAGCTGGTCGTGAATTCCTTGCAACCTGAGAAGGAAGTGACCTATCTCCTCTCATTTCAGCATTTGATATGACCTTAGTTGATTCTCTAATAACATCTTTCGTTGCACGAAAGAGCCCTGGTATAAGGTGGTCAGTGTTTGCCACATCTCATTTGTTGTGTTCTTCTCAGCAATATGTGGTATGACATGATCATTGACCCCGTCTAGGATCATGCATTTCACCTTCGCCATGGCCTCCTCATACTTCTCATTTGCATCAGGGTCAACTAGGACAACTACGGTTTACAAGGCATATTCCTTGATGCGATGTTTATCGAGGATTGCTAGAATCCTGGCTTTCTAGATGACAAAATTGGAAGCCTTGTCCAATCTGTCCTGATCCCTCAATCCGTTCACTGCCATCTCTACTCCTTTTCTTGACTCCCTCTGAATCTCGACTTCCCTCCTAGAAATCCTCCTACCAACTGTCGAATCACTCTTCTCCAATCCCCCTTTGCGACTGCAACTTGGATCTGGATTTCTTGGCTAGAAATCCATCGACGTATTGCTTCCCTCTACCTTGGTTCAATCTCCTTAGACATTGTTCTGCACTGACAGAAACAACGTCTCACCATCTCCTTAAATCAAAATCTACACAACTCCCTTAGCCCCAACAACTGAAGAATCTGAGCCCTTCTGGCTCTACGCAATCACAGTGAGAACTGGATCAACTCTCCCTGGCCATAGTGTCAATCTTTTCTGGCTGAGAAAAATGATCGGGCACTGCGTAGGCCTGATCTGGCCCCCCACCCACTTTACCTCTGCGCTGGCCTGGACAGCTAACGCAGCTACTACGTGTTGAATTTTCTAGCTATCCGTTAGAAAATTAATCTGTATTCTGTTGGTTTATTTCTTCTACTTGTTTAAATTTGAACAAGCTATTTAATACATTTAAATACCGAAATAAACATAATACAGTTACAACATCTACAAATCATCAACTGAAAGAAAACAAGCACACAAGTGACACTGTTGTTTTTGGACAAATGTCTCTGTAAAAACCTAATGCGAGAAAACCGATGCAACTATTCAGAGGGTTATATTATTATGCAGTCTATTTGAGTACAACTGGGTGCCTAACCAGCTCACCTAACAAAGAAAAATTTACGGCAGCAATACCTCTATATCCGGAAACAGGTATTCAGAAAACCTTTCCTACAAAACCCTCTCTGGCAAAACTAAAGCTCAACGCTGGCCCTTCTGGCCTCTACGTCAACCTCCTGCTGACCTGCATCAACCCCAGGACCCTCTGAGGCACTGCGCAGCCTTTGGGAGCCTCTGCGTCACTCCAACAACCTCTATGTGGATGACACAGTCCCTTTGGCCTTTGCGTTGTCTCTGTTGGGCTCTGCATAGCCTAGACTAGCTGTTGCTCTCACTCTCTCTGCTTCTACGATGGTCTCCCAGTATTGTCTCTACCTCTCTGCCTTGTACTCACTACCCCTCGTTGTTGATCACTGATTCAACATTGCTTAGCAACCCCGTTCTAGCAAAATGAATGACTGATCTCTCTAGTGTATTCTCCAACTAACCCTCAAGCCTCTTCTTATACATTTCTTGTTGGTCCTTCAATGACTGAGATTAAATCTCTAATGAACGGCTAAGATTAGATTTGGCTTGATCCATGACATTTTATATTAATACCCATTAATATTTTATTTGTCCTAAGTTTAGACTTAGGAACTCCATTAAAAATATTAATTATTTTAATATCTACCAAACCAGGTACAATTTATCCAAACCATTTCTGGGTTTTGGAGATCTCATGTGCTTTAGCCTCTCCACCAATTTTCATGGCTAGAGCACATACAATGCTACCCCAAATTAACACTCCCTCTTAGCGAGGATTGTGCTCTAATAATACTCCACGCTAAGCATCACCCTGATTATCCAGCACCAGTCCCTGTGCTGATGCGAGGCCTCCCCGCCCAACATCCTCTGCACTACTGCATCTTGTACTACTACCCATGGCCCTACCACTACCACTACTGCATCCGTACAACAGTTCCCTCTGTATCTGTGCTACTGCTGGTCCATACTCCCAAAACTACATCTACATTGCATCCCCCTCTCATCATGCTGCATCGTGCTACTACATACTGCTACCGCACTGCAACTCAATTACTAAGAAGTAAGTAACTGATCCACCCAACTTCTGACATCCCTATCAGGCTAGAAACACTCCCGATGTTGAAGCTTCCTCTGTTGCTAACAAGTGCTCCCTCTACTGACCTCTGCATTGCTGCAACAACTCCCTACATCTTGCACCGTTGCACACCTCTTTGTGCCATCCTACACTGGTGCAACACTCCCGTGCCTCTCGCACTGTTGTAGCCTGCTAGCCTCGCACTACCCGGGGACTCCTGCACTGTATCATTCTTTGTCGCTTCATCCGCATCTGTTTCTACCGACATCCGCCAGTCCTGCTACTCCTCTTCGGGGCTCCCGTAGCAAGGTATAATCCAAGAGGTTGGGTACCTCAGGGATCCTGCCCCTCATTGCCTGTAGTCCTCCTAACTATAGTTTGATGTCTCCCCACTTCTTCTCAAGTGGCACATGAGCACTCATGGCACAATCGTCATCCTCCTCAACTTCTTTCTCTGCCCTCAATAGCGCTATCGTCGAGTCAGAAGTCTTTCCCTTACTCTTCTTCCTCAGACACTAGTTCGCATAGTGATCCTATTCCCCACAATGGAAGCACTTGACCTTGGAGAGGTCCTTCTTCTTCCTCTTCTCCTACTTTCCCGCAGATGCTAGAGCCGCATCCTCTTCCTCTTCCTTCTTGATCCTGACCCCGTTGCTGCTACTCCCCACCTTGGTTAGTCATCTGATCTCTTCTTGACGAAGAGCCGCCCACAGTTCTTACCAATCCGGAAGACTCCTCCTGCGCAGTATGCTCTGGACAAATGTCTCCCAATCCTCAGAGACTGCGTTAAGTGCGGTCCTTACCATCAACTCCTGATCTGATGTGGCCCCTATGGAAGTCAGTTGGTCATAGATCTCCTTCAATCGACCGAAGAAGACATCTATCTGCTCTCCCTTCTACATTTGTTATGACCTTAGCTGATTCTCCAAGAGCATTTTCCTCTGCACAGAAGTATGCTCGTACAATGTCTTCAAAGTTTCTCACCTCCTTTTTTGTTTCCTTCTCCGCAATATGTGGGATCACATGATCCTTCACCCCATCAAAGATGATAACTTTGCCTTAGCCATTGCCTCCTTGCACCTTTCATTGGCTACCGAATCAACTGGGATAGCCATCACTCTCAACGCGAAGCCCTTGATATGATTTCTGTCTAGAATGGAGAAGATCCTGGCCTTCTAGACCACAAAGTTGGACGCTCCATCCAGCCTGTCCTGATCTCTCAGCCCATTCACGGCCATCTCGCTGCTCTTCTGTCAACTCCACCGAGTCTCTCTACTTCCCGCCTAGAAGTTCTTTCTTGCTAAGTCTCTTTATTTCTCATTTGGAAGTTCTCTTCTGGACTCCCTCTGAGTCCTGATTTCCCTCCTGGAAATCCTTCTACCAACCGTCAAGTTGCCCCTCTCCAATCGTCTTTGTAACTGCAACACTGATCCAGATTCCTTAGCTAGAAATCTGCCTCGGCTGAAACTTCCTCTACCTTGGACTTTCCCTGTTAGGTATTGTTCTAACCATAGTACCCCACCAGCTTCGCTCCCGCAAACTGCCTACAACTTCCTTCACCCCAGCAACTAAAGGACTAAGCCTCTAGGCTCTGTGCAGTCCCGACTACAACAAAAATAGCTCCCTCAGCCACTGCATCAACCCTCCTGGTCTTTGCATGGCTCTGCGTGAGCCTCTCTCTGGCCTCCTCAGCCTCTGCGCTGGCCTCTCTCTGGCCCGGACTAATGACACAATCCCTCTGCGTCAACCGTTCCTCTGTTGCTTCTGCAAGGATCAGCTATTGTCACTCGAGACAACTGATTCTACTGCAAATGCTCTACTTAGCTAATGCCTTCAGCACTCCTGTGATCTGCAATCTCGCTCTGGTAACATGTTGAATTTTCCAAGTCTATTCATTAGAAAATTAATCTGTATTCTGCTAGTTTATTTCTTCTACTTGTTTAAATTCGAACAAGTTATTTAATACATTTAAGTACCGAAATAAACACAATACAATCACAACATCTATAGATCATCAACTAAAAGAAAACAAGCACACAAGTGACATTGTTGTTTTTGCACAAATGTCCCCAGAAAAACCCAATGTGGGAAAACTGGTGCAGCTATTCATAGGGTTATATTATTATGCAGTTTATCTGAGTACAACTGGGTGGCTAACTAGCTCACTTACAAAGAAAAATACACGGCAACAATACCTCTATATCCGGAAATAGGCATTAAGAAAACCTGTCCCATGAAACCCTCTCCGACACAACTGAAGCTTTGCGCTAGCCCTTTTGGCCTCTACATTAGCCTCCTGCTGACCTACGTCAATCCCAGAACCCTATGCGTTAGCCCTCTGAGGCACTATGCAACCTCTGGAACGCTCCGCATCACTCCAGAAGCCTCTACATGGATGACGCAGTCCCTCTGGCCTCTGTGTTGTCTCTGTTGGGCTCTGCGTAGCCTGGACTGGTTGTTGCTCTCGCTCTCTCTGTTTCTGCGCTAGTCTCTCTGTATTATCTCTGCCTCTCTGCCTCATACTCACTGGCCCTCGTTGTTGATCACTGATTCAACTTTGCTTAGCAACCCTGCTCTAGCAAAATATACGACTAATCAATCTGGTGTATTCTCCCATTGACCCTCAAGCCTTTTCTTATACTTTTCTCATTGGTCCTTCGATGGTCGAGATTAAATCTCTAATCAACGGCTAAGAGTACATTTGGCTTGATCCATGACTTTTGGAACCTTTTAACCCAGTTTTATATTAATACCCATTAATATTTTATTTTTCCTAAGTTTAGACTTAGAAACTCCATTAAAAATATTAATTATTTTAATATCTACCAAACCAGGTACAATCTATCCAAACCTTTTCTGGGTCTTGGAGATCTCATGTGCTTTAGCCTCTTCGCCAATTTTCATGGCTAGAGCACATCCGATGCTATCCCAAATCAACACTGCGTGGGCTCCTCCCAGCTACTACGTCTTTCTCTCCTGGCTCAGAATGTTGCTGCAGGCACTATGTGAGCCTCTGCGTCACCTTCTCTGCACTACGTCACTCCTCCTTCCGTGTCTCTGACTCTAGAACAACGTTGTCTCTCGGGACAACTGCTTTTGTGCTGCAAACTCTCAGATTTCCCAGCTGGAACCTTCAGTCTCCTATGATCTGCAATTGCTCTGATACCATGTGAAAATTCTTGAATCTAACACATTAGAAACCCCTACTGCAATTTATGGTTTAGTATCTCCTACTTGTTCTTTACATTAACAAGTTATTTAATTGCATAAACATCGAAGTAAACACAAATGAAACCTTCACAAATATACAGATCATGCACTGAAATAAACTGAGACAACACAAGGGACACTGTTATTTTTGGACAATCGTCCCCGAAAAAACCCAATTCAGGAAAACTAGTGCAACATATATGAGGGTTTTATTATTAAGCAGATTTATGAATACAACTAGGGTGCCCAAAATGGCTCACCCTTCAGAGAATATCCTTGACAGTAGTACCTCTATCCGGAGACAGATATTCTAGCAAATCAGCAACTAGATGTACAAGCCCACAATGACTTCGACTGTTCCTTGTGCTGGACAGCAAAAGCTGCTCCAAGCACTCCTCTAGAACTACATCACCCTTCCTTGGCTCTACGTCAGCTGATCAGCTCCCAGTCTACCCACAGACTCTCCCAGTGCTGCCTCTGAAGCCCTCTTCGACTTTTGCTTCAACCTCTATGGCCCTCTACGTCCTCTGCACTGGCCTCCTTAGTCTCTGCGTCAGTGCTCCTAGGCTCTTTGTTGCCTCTCTAATATGTATTCTTCAGCCTTGGATCGAAATCCCATGTAGAACAACCCCTGAGGGGTTCGAAGTTCAAGATCGTCAAACACATGTATGTAGGTTGAAGAAAGCCCTCTATGGGTTGAAAAAAGCACCCCGGGCTTGGTATGAAAGGATCGATAGCTATCCAGTGAAGTGGGGATTAACAAGAAGTGAAGTTGATCCGAACCTTTACCTTAAGGTTGAGAATGATAGACCTCTCATCTTGGTACTCTATGTGGACAATCTATTTCTGACAGGTGCAGATCCTCTTATTCATCAATGTAAGAGGGAGTAGGCTTCTGAATTCGAGATGAAGGACCTCGGATTGATGCATTACTTCCTAGGGTTGGAGGTCTGGCAAAAGCTAGGTGAGATTTTCTTTTCTCAAGGAAAATATATTGTGAAGATACTTGAAAGATTTGGGATGGTAGACTGCAAGTCCGTGACTACTCCGATGGAACTTACCTTCAAGAAGTTATGCGGAAGTGCTGCTAGGCCCAATTTGGGAAATCCTTTTGGGTATTGTCAACTTGTGGGGGCCTTAATGTTCTGGGTGAACTCCCATCCAGACATATGTTTTGCAGTGAATACATTGAGTCAGTTTATGGTCGAGCCTCATCACATACATTGGATTGCTGCCAAGAATCTCTTCAGATATCTTCAGGGCACAATCACTTATGGACTGAGATACATGACCGAGAATTTGAGGCTCCATGGTTAGTCTAATGCAGACTAAGCTGGCAGTGTAGTGGATCGCAAAAGCACATATGGATGTTGCTTCTTTCTAGGTTCTACTTCAATATCCTGGATGAGCAGGAAGCAAAAGTCGATTGTTTTGAGCACCGCTAAGGCTGAATACATCGTTGCTAGTTTTTCATTTCCCCAATTTTATTCTTCTTCATAGTACAACTAGGGTGGATTTCTAGGGAAGGGAATGACCAGGTCAGTGGAGCAGGTTTATGTCATCAAGGATTCCAATGGAGTTTTGAGGAGCTTTTTTGGGATCTTATGGCATTTACTCGACTTATTCCATCATCCACACAGTTCACCTTTCGTTCCGACACATTCCGACAACTTTTAGAAAACAGAGTTATTATTGGGTCTGACTTAAGTAATTACGATTAAGGTGGCATTCCAAGGGGAATGCTTGACAGAACACCTTAGCGTAATAGCTCGTTGGAATCGGGACGAGAAGATCTACATGATGGGATGGTTGGACATGAGTTTCAGTGACCTGAGGAGACATGGTGGCCAATTTACCCTTTTCCCGCATTAAAAAGAATATTTTAATTAAAATAAAAGAGGGAAAAGTGCTCCATGATTAAAATAATAATAAAATAGGAGGTTCTAGAGGAGTCCATCAAATCTATAAAAGAGGAGGAGGAGGCCATGGGAGGACATCTTGGAGTTGATATTTTTTCTTGTATGAGAGGTTGAGAACGTGGTTCTCTATTCCATTGGTAGCCCCAAGACAGAAACCCTCAGGTGATTTAGAGAGACTGGGTGAGCACCCATCTCCCCTTGGTGGATTCATTCAGAATCCACAGGTGTAGTCATTGTTTTTCTGTTTCAGTTTGGAGACCGAAGAGTCATTCTCGGCTATTGTATTGGCATCTATCTATATATAATAAAGCTGGATTTCGATTGCTGCATTTCTCATTGTTCCTTATGTTGTGATTTTTAATGAGATTTTATGCAATTTGTGAGTTTATGGTTTCAGTGAAATTTATGGTGTTTGGGTTTCCATGGCAATTTTCTGTTAAGTGCTAGATAATTTGATTTGAAGGGTTTGTTCCAAATTTCCTTGGTTTGGGACATTACAGTGGTATCAAAGCATCGAGCTTGGTTCAGCCTGCGAGTTTGGATTTTCAGTGTCAATCTTAAGGGTTTATTTTGGAATTCCCAGAAGTCATCGATCAAAATTTGGAAGGGGCCAATATTGCATTGTTTCATACAGAGGCCAAATTATTTGTTTCGTTGCCATGGGTATTTTTTTTAGGGTGAAGATTTAAAGTTCGGTGGCCAAATCTATAAAGGAACTGTGCACAGACAGAAGTTGATCTTGTCGTTCCTAAGGGTTCGATTCTTGGTCTACTTGGACAGGAAGTTCTTGTTGAACTAAATTTCGTTGAAGCACACATTTGTGAAGACGGGTCGAGTTCCAATCATGGGTCAAGCCCGTTCCTTAGCTGAGAGTGAGCGTGCTTATGCATGGGGCCACATTCGGAATTATTAAAAACCAGCGATGGTTTCACTGCTAGCGGGTCCCTCAAATCATTCGCTGGAGTCAGTGAAGCTGTGTCTGCATTGCCCGCATATATTTGTACGTGGGGATGGGTGTGATTGTACATTTCCTGCGCAGAAGATGAACAATAGAGCATTCTTGTGTGACACCCATCCCCTGTAACAAATCAGAGATTGAGTACACCATTAAGGAGTTGAATCCCTGGTCCGAGTTGATACAGTTAGGGAACTGGAGAAGGATGAGCCTATTGCTAAGTCACAGTCATAGCGGAAGGCCAAGATGAGTTGCTATGTGTCGTGATGACTGAAGTTTGTGAGAAGAGTGCAGAGGTAATTTATGAGCCGAGCCAATATTCCCTGATCAATTCAGTTTGCACGTTGCTTGGATCAACTCCTTCCTGCTCTCGACTCCATTCCCGCTGCGTGTGGAAAAGAATGGGTGCATACCTATGTGTCGCCGTTCTTGACGGGAGGTCGAACTAATGACTAAGCAGAGAGGCCGAATGAAGTGTTGAATGCGCAAGTGCGGTGCTCTAAATGTGTGATCTGAGGAAATCATTGGCGGTCTGCGTATTGGTGGCATGAGCATATTGGTGACATGAGTATAGTAGAGTCATGCAATTTATGTGTGTGATGTGAGGATCAGATGGAGCATTGGCTGTGACCCGGTCTGAAAATACTTATGGGTGCAAATGGAGGATGAATTCCTTGGTGTGATTGGATGAGTTATTGTGGCACTACAAGGCTCTAGTCACATTTTCCTTGCTGGACAAATTTCATAACTAGGTCGAGTTTTCTCGAGGACAAAAGGGAGTCGAATTACTTTTTTTGGTAGTTGGAAAAAATTAACACTTGCTGGGCCATATCTCTTGCTACAACCAAGGTCGTGAGGCCACCATTGCTCGACAAACATGTTTTTGTTCCCACAGAGAACAATATTACCTATTGGCTAGGTTGTATGTCATTATCGTGGAGCGTGGGCACAATGCGAGCAGTTTTAAATAGCAGCATTTTGAGTGCAACAAACTGCCGGTGTGATGGTGTACGTTGAGATGGACATTTGACGAGAGGAACTAAGGCGGAGGAGTTGTCACGCCATTACCAGGCTCCATTACGTGTATTATTTCTGAGTTAGGTTCAGATTATTAACTTGTTGTGAAGTGTTGAACTTTGATGAGAAATTACTTCAATACCATGAGCTAATATTTTATAAATGATGGTACCAATTTTATTATGAAGTGGGTTATTTCCTCGAGTAAAATAATTTGCCTATTGTTATATGTTGAACTGCACATTGTCACCTTTAAAGCAGTGGACCTCTGAAATCTCTCAGAAAAATCCTACAATCATGTATACGTGATATGTTTAACGAAATACTTAACTGAGGTTAGTTAAGAACCCAGAAAAATCATGATCAGCTCGAAACCGTCCCTGAAGGAATTTTCCATATTGTCCCAAGAGAAATACAGTGATTGATTGGCTGTCTTGGTGAAGCATAGTGGGAAAGGGGCAGTGTGACTGGGTTTCTACTAATACAGGGGAAGCATGTTAAAGATAAAAGCAATTGATTCTTTGGGGTCTTTGTAAAAGCTGTAGGAATTGAGACTGAGCCTTGTTTTGAAGATTCATTATGTATACACAACAAGTTCCCAAATTTTAATCTCTGTGATATTTAGAAACAATATGACTGTCATGACTATCATCTTCATCATCATTCGAATTTGTATCAGTTATAAATATATTTTTGAACTTGGTGCAAATCAGATTTGGTTGTTATAAGGTGTTTTCCATATTGGACGTTGCTACTATGCATCTTATATGAAAAAAATTATGATAACACCTATAACAGTGTGGAACCTAATTATTTGACTAAATGCATCACTGAAACTACCATACAAACTCAAAAATCTATTTTTAGAAATTGAGTTTTTTGTTTTGGCTAAGTTCTGTGTGAGAGACAATAGCCTTCCATTATAGAAAAGACACTATGGGCTCCATTGAACAAAGATAAGACTAAATATCTTGCCAGATTGGATGCAGAATAGTGAATTGGACACTAGATTTGGCTGAATGAGTGATGTATGTATATATTATTGCCATGTGAGCAAAATTGTCATTGGATCCATAACTGCCATATATGACAACACTATTGTATTTATGCTATAGCCTTGTATATGCTAATGAATAATCGAATTTTTAGAACACCT
Source organism: Pinus taeda (assembly GCA_000404065.3). Classification (NCBI taxonomy): domain Eukaryota; kingdom Viridiplantae; phylum Streptophyta; class Pinopsida; order Pinales; family Pinaceae; genus Pinus; species Pinus taeda. Next base: position 104,047 of record APFE030627925.1, on the reverse strand, counting down.
CATGAACCAACACAATAGTACCTCCATGGACAACCATATAGACCAGAATACAAAACTATACAACAGACCTATTTCAAAGAGGGATCTATGCCATTCTTTAGAAAGAACAACCAAAGGATGTGCAGAAGGGGCAGGAAATAGGACACAAAATCTTTGCACTTGGGACAAAATTAAAACGCATAAGGGTCACATGGAAAGTTCTTTTCCAACTGGATTAACTAGATGCACTACTTTCTGGACTGAACTAGTTAGAAGGGAGAAAATTGATTTGGGTGCTAAAACCAGCTATGCTTGCTCTCATACAACCCAATCTCTGAGGGGAACCTTGTGAAGGGGTTAGACTTCCAGTTGCATCTTTTCTCAGTAACATCATGAGACTAACTGCCTCTATAGCTCCTTACAATGATAATGTTATGAGGAGAGCTTTCAGACTGATAGTAGAGACTTTCTAGGACTTGGATAACAATGCAAGCTCTACCTTTGGGAAGAAGTTTGAGATTTTAGAAGTCATGGCCATGACTAGGACTTTTGTAGTCATGTTTGATCTTGAGTGTGATGACCTTATCCTGTAGATGTTCCGATGCTTTTTCAACATTAGGAAACATCATCCTAACACAGTCATAGCAGACATGCAGTCCATCTTGTCATCATGTATGAGAGGTCGTGATGTCATTTGTCGAGAGATGAAGTCCCAATTGTTGTCCGTTTGGAGGAGAGAACAGTCGATTCTGCCTGCTGCGTATGAACTAGCCAAGAGGTTGGTTGAGCAGAACATTGGGTTATTCAAGAGATATTTAACGAGGGAGGAGTAGCTCAGGTTTGGGCGATCATGCAGTAGGAATGAGCTGAGGAGGAACGGACTTTGCTTCATTTGCAAGGAACCTTGGGGTCCTAACCACTCATGCTTGAGTGACACTGAGGAGATGACAAAGGTAGAGCAGATTCAGATTCCTTCTGACCATCGGGGTGAGGATTCTTCTTTGGACAAGTCCATGGGTTCATACGAGGATGCTTCCAAGGAGCATGAGTCATGTAGAATGGTTGACAGCATGCCAAATTCATATGATGAGCAATCAATGGATCCTAGGAGAGACATTCAGGATGATGAGTCACCAATGGTGATTCAACATGAGCAACATATGGTGGATCTTGAGTCAACTAAGGAGGAGGATGTGCGCAATATGCATGGTGAGCCTTCTAGGGAGGGCCAGTTGGAGGTTCCTATTGAACCCGTGATGATGGAGGATGAGGAGCCACCCTTAGGGTTAGCCGTTTATGAGGAGCACACAAATGTACAGGCAACTGGCAGGGTGACGGTATTCGTTTACACTTGTCCTCAAGAGATGCTGGAGTATGAGAGAACAGTTTGGCAGGAGATTGGTGGACTGGAGGAGCATGCAGTGTCCTATCAGGCGGGGGAGATGGCAGTGAATCCATCTTTGGGTCTACCCATTGATGAGGTGCAAATCGATGTAGTGGCAGTCAGCCGAGCTGCAGGATTTTTAGGCAACAACCCTCTCGAGGATTACATAGACGGGGCTTGTAGCATAGTTTGCACACTTTTTCCCATTAGAGCGGGAGAGGCAAGATTCCTTAGACTTGTTTTAATTGACTGCATAGAGCCTCAATTGTTGAGCGTGGACTAGTATCAACATAGCAGACGTATCACTTGCACAAGTGTTCATATATTAGATTGGCAGGACATCATGAGTTGTTATCCTATTGATGGTGTGATATCCTTAGTCAGGGGCATAGTAAAGAAGGGCGCCCAGACATGTCAGAGACTACATGCTCCAGTTGGTAGTGGGATTCAGGTCGACGACTCTTCAACATTCCTTCTCGGCATCAAGAGAGTTGGATTAGTGATGGATCGAGTCAGGGGTTGGATTGGAGAGAAGTGATGAGTTGGTGCCCGGTGGATGGAGTAGTGTTCATGGGTGGAGTTATAGCACAGTTAGAGCCTTGGAGCCTTGAATTTGGTGGCATTGGGATCCAAGAGGATTTGTTGATGCCAAGTTCAGTTGGAGATTGGTCTGGGATCCGGGCATTGAGGGGTCCATTCATGGTGCGCTGACACAGAAACAAGGCATCACCCAGAGGTTCATATGGGATCCTCGCATTGGGTTTCAATTGCATTGGGCCACCAGAATGGTCCACAGATTTGGATTGCTTGAGGGCAAGCAATCTTGGGGTGGGAGGACTTTCATGTCCCCATTTTTATTCTTCTTCATAGTATAGATAGGGTGGATTTCTAGGGCAGGGGATGACCAGGTCAGTGGAGCAGGTTTCTGTCATCAGGGATTCCGATGGAATTTTGAAGAGTTTTCTTGTATGAGAGGTTGAGAATGTGGTTCTCTACTCCATTGGTAGCCCCAGGACGGAAACCCTCAAGTGATTTAGAGAGATTGGGCGAGCACCCATCTCCCCTTGGTGGATTCATTCAAAATCCACAGGTGTAGTGATTGTTTTTCTGTTTTAGTTTGGAGACCATAGAGTCATTCCCAACTATTGTATTGGCATCTATCTATATATAATAAAGCTGGATTTTGATTGCTGTGTTTCTCATTGTTCCTCATGTTGTGATTTTTAATGAGATTTTATGCAATTTATGAGTTTATGGTTTTAGACAAATTTCTGGTGTTTGGGTTTCCATGGCAATTTCCTGTTAAGTGCTAGATAATTTGATTTGAAGGGTTTGTTCCAAATTTCCTTGGCTTGGGACATTACATAGTTTGACCTCCTGTGAAGCTGCTTGGTTGAGGAAGCTCTTTAGTGAGTTGTTTGGACATGTGCTAGATACCACCGCGATCTTTTGCGACAACCAGGGTGGGATTCGTCTTTTTGAGAATCTCGTGTTTCATGACCGCTCCAAGCATATTGATATTAGGTACCACTTTATCCGGGATATGGTACAACGGGGAGCAATAAGGCTCCAACACATTGGGGCTGATGATCAGGTCGTCGATATTCTTACGAAGCCCCTGGGGAACGTCAAATTCTTAACCTTTCGTGAACGACTTGGAGTCGTGGAGAGACCCTCTTATCATGGTCCCATATGAGATGGATGTTGAGCTCTAGAAGCTCCGAGGAACTTGGAGTACTTCTTGGAGCGACGAGCGACCATAGGGTGATACCCCATGGTGTCATATGCATAGGTTGAGTGGTTCACCTTCTCCTATGGCATATGAGCAAGATGAGTGGTTCACCTTCTCCTACTGGCACATCCTACCCATGCAGTTCAGGACTCAAGGGAAGTACCTCTCATCTGACCAATAATTAGGGAAATGAGGATAGGGACCATAGTACTACTGATGGACGCATCATGTACTACCATACTCCCTATGCTAGGATGTTGATATTGATCGGGGATCAATGGAAACTGACTTTGGGTCGGTTAAGAGTGGTATGACACACTCTATTTTTGGAGTCTGACTTCAGGTCAGTGGAGAATGGTATGATACATTCTCGATCATTTCTTCTTTCTTCATGGTTCAACAGAACAAAGAAAAGCAGAGGCAAGAATGATACTGATTGTCAGACAATTTGGTAGGTGAAGTTCTCCCTAGTTGATAGGGAGTGTTAATTTTGGAAACTAGGGTCAAACTTCACCTTGGACAACTCATATGAGGGAGCTGATACTTTTATTAGATTCCTCTCTCCGAGAGGTGTAGGATTGATCTAAAGATCATCCCATTCTAACATGTACAAATGGAATTATGAATTTATTTTGATTATGAACAAATTGTCAAGGTCGGCCAACAAACTCATGTAGGCTTAGAAGCCCAACATTCATGTTTGTTCATCCTCAATGTTTGCATATAAATACAAGGTGCCTCCTCCTCATTTGGACACTTCATTTATGCACACATCTCTCTCTTTTTGATTTGGTATGGATTTCTGAGGCTTCTCTCTCTCCACACGTGCGAAGAAGGCACTGTTCTTTTGCTGTCATTGCGTTGACCAGAGTTGACCGAAAATTGCAGAACGATGTTTTGACCAGCGTTGACCATCTTTGACTGCGGTTTGTGTAGGGTATTTTTGTTTGGTCAAGCTGCAGTTCTGGGCACGAAATCTGATATTATTTGACCTCTGTTTGACCATCATTGACTGTGCTAGGGTTTGTTGCAGTGTTGATTTTTGTTGACCAAATTTGACTAGACTTTTTCGGACTGATTTTGGGCTAATTTGACTTGTTGGAGGCCCAGTTAACCGAGTTTGACCAAGTTGTTTTGAAGGTCAAAATATGCCCTATTGACCAGCGTTGACTTTCTGTTTCTGTTGTTTGATTGATTAGATTTCACTATGATTGGGCAAGTGAATATTGTATATTGTACCCTCTCTCTCTGCGAACTTTTGAAGAATTATAAGAATAATTGATCAAGGGCTTCCCCACATTGGGGTTTGTCCCTCGCTGGTGCCATATCTTGTGTCCTCTTGTCTTGGCTTGTCTTCTACTATTATTCTTTATGTTCTATCTGCATTTTACTATCATGTTGATGTGATTGCTAAACTGGATATTAATATTGGGCTAATAGAGAAATTGAAATAAAATTGCTTTAAGAATAGAACATACCATTTTTATCCAAAAATTAACAATCATTCTCTTCCAAAGGAAAATCCAGAGACATCTTCCATGCATGATAGTCGAATTTGTCCTTGAGCTTGTCCTCAGATTTGAAGTATGATGTAGTCGTCATTGAAGCTAGCTCAAAATTCTTGTCTAGCAACCTTCCTTAGTGATTGTTTTTCTCACTCTTGCTTGGGCTTTGTCATCACCTGTGCTCTGATACCATGTTAATTTTAGATAACAATGGTATGTTCTATGCTTAGCACAATTTACTTCAATGTACCTTTAGCAGCCCAATAACAATTTCCAACTATTTCCAGTAGCAATCATATTAACCATTAATCACATTGACAGTAAATGCATATAGAACATAAAACAAAATTGCAGAAGACAAACCAAGACAAGAGAACACTGGATTTGGCGTATGTCAAGGAAAAACCCCAATGTGTGGAAAACCCTTTGATCAAATCTTCTTATTATTATTTAATAGTCAAATAGAGAGAGAGTACAAAATTCAATACAAAGTCAAATCAGCCCTATCAAATTTTGCAATCAACTGCAGTCAAGCTTCATCCCTAACCAAAAGTTCAACTTTAATCAAAACAACAGTAAAACACCTCCTATGAATCTCGATCAAAGGCAGTGAAATTCGGCCTCCAATAGTGGTCAAAGTTAGCCCAAAATAGTCACAAAAATTCTTGTCAAACTCAATCAACCTGTAGTCAACGCAGGGCAAACTACCCAAAAAACTTTGATTTCTATGCCAGTCAATGCGTACTAAGGAAATTGAAATTCTGCCCTCAAAATGGTTCAAACAACCTCGGTCAACGCTAGCCAAACTATCTAAAATTCTGCAATTTCGATTATGTGATTTAGGCCATAAATCCTATCCTCCTAGCCGCACGTGTGAGAGAAAGAGAGGTTGCCCAAGCTGTAAGAACCAATCTGATGAAGAGAGAGAGAAGAATGTGTGAGTGATGGATGTCAAAATGAGGTGTGGGGTCTCTTCTATTTATACACTTTGTTGTGGGAAAAGAGACACATCCATTGGGCTCCTTGAGCCTACATTTAGCTGAGGCTGACTTGAACAATTTGTGCATGTGTGGTCATAAATTCAAAATCACACTTCTGCTTGTCCGAAGAGATAATCTTTATATCAATCTTGGACCTCTCGAAAAGAGGAACCTAATGCAATCATCATCTCCATCAAATGAGTTGTCCCAAGGAGGAATTTGGCCCTAGTTTCCAATTTTAACAGTTTTCATCCACTCTCACCAAGATCACCCGAGGGTTTTCGTCCTGGGGCTACTACTGAAATAGAGAACCGAGTTTTCAAACCTCTCCACAAGAAGAAATCGCAAATCCAAGATGTCCTCCAATGGATTCCTCCTCATCTTTTATAGATCTGGTGGACCCCTCTAGAACCTCCTATTTTACTATTATTTTAATCATGGAGAACTTTTCCCTATTTTATTTTAGTTAAAATATTCTTTTTAATGCGGGAAAAGGGTAAATTGGCCACCATGTCTCCTCAGGTCCCTAAAACTCACATCTAACCATCTCATAATGTAGATCTTCTCGTTCCAGTTCCAACAAGCTATTACACTAAGGTGTTCAATCAAGTATTCCTCCCGAAATGCCACCTTAAGCGTAATTAATTGAGTCAGACCCAATAATAACTCTATTTTCTGAAAGTTGTCGGAATGTGCCAAAACAAAAGGCAAATTGTGTGGATGAGGGAATATACCAAGTGAATGCCATTAGACCCAATAAAAACTCCTCAAAAACCCTCCAAAAGCCCCTAGGCCTGCTGATGACAACAACCTACACCTGTGACTTGTCTGCCCCCAACTCCGAAAGTCTTTCCTAACCATGTCATAAGGAACACCAGGAAAATGAACATTACATGCTTCAACAGACAAATTCCAAGAACCTCTAGACCAAGACCAATACCATCCAAGACCAAGTCAAATCTTTATGGATGATGTGCTTTCCTTGAACAAGTCAAACCCAGTCAAATCTCTTCAGCAGCACAACTTCAACCCCCACTTGCAGAATTTCAGCCTCCACTGCAAACCTAAAATTTTTGGCCCTCCTACAGTTGTTGTTGCCACACGTGTGAGCTTCGTTTTAGCCTTCCAAGGCTTCATTAGACCTTCGCTTGGCTTTCTCTGACTTCTAGAACTTGAGGATGACTTCTTGTGACCTTTGCTTGACTTTCTTGCCTTCCCTACTTCAAGATCAAACTTGCAGAGAAAAACCCTAGATCTACTACAAAAACCCTAGCCTTCCTTCGCATGTGTGAGAGAGAAATAGCCCAAAACCAACTCTTCTTCATCCTCTTCCTTCTTTGCTGCCTTCTTCTTCCTCTTCATTCGCTTGAATGAGTGAGAGATGAATGTGCTTCAAGGAGGTCGAGTTTCTTCCTTATATAGGCTCCTCAATGTGGATGTGGCTTGTCATTTTAGGCCGACCTGCCAGCTGCCAGGCCAACTTGGTCTTGAAGGGTATTTTGACACTTTTAAAGAGAAAAATAATTTTCTTTACATGACAATGTGCCCAAAGGGGTCTTCAACTTATGACAATGACTCTTTTGACATCTTGACCTAGGACAAACCCTAGAAGCACTCAATGGGTGCTTCACCTATAAAGTAAAAGACCTTGAGCATGAAACCCAGGCTCCAAAAATAATAATAATAAATTTCTTTCATTTTACAATTTAAAAGAATCAAAAAGTACATTTCATATTTATGAAGACCGAACCTAGTTACACAATTTTCAACAAGGTTCATGCATAGTGTGCCTGCAAATGTGCTTCCACTGCATATATTTCACAAACTTTTATTACAGAAAATGTTGTGAGGGCCACCATCATCTCCCAAATGCTTCCAAACATCATGCTTCTAAGTTATATGATTTCTGTTGTCATTTATGCCCCTACCCCCTTATCCATTGTTGTTGTGCTGATATCAATTTGCTTTAGTACATGCTGAAATATTCAGCATTGGTGTTGCAACATCAACTCAATTCTATGCCACTATCATTCATCTCTGGTCTAAAATAAGATAAAATAATCAAAACAATAGAATACAAAATATATTACAACAAACTTATAAAGCAGAATGTTTTTGGACCAATAAATGTATAAATGGTAATGAATTCATTGAAATAGACCACCCTTCATGCAATGACAATACCTACATTTCCAATTATCAAACTATTTCAATGTTACTGCTTTAGGTGCGGCCAAGTTTTGATATCTTCTGATTCTGGGAACAGATTTAGAAAATGATCAATATTAAGCCATCAAATAACACACAATTTGGTTTTTGGACCTAAAATGCATATATAGCACTCTAAAGACTAAAAGCAAGGTCAAAACTCAAGAAAGTACAAATGACTCTCAGGAATACAAGCCTCTGTCTAATGATAATAAATGATCAATGAAAGTACAAGAAAATGTAAGAAATTATTATTGTTGTTCCATACAGAATTTCAATATCAAATTTGATAATCCATTGAAAAGTATGGAATATTTCCAAAGAATTGTTGCAAGTCTAATGCTCAACGCTTAGGAAGTTAGGCTAAATCTTCTGAGCTTCCCATTCATACATCACTGATGGGGAATTAAATTCCCTTTGTATTCAAGAAACTAATTAACCCATTTAATATGCACCTGTATTGCAAATTGCCTGAGCATTCTGTTGAAGAAGCGGTATCTTTCTAATGGAAAGGGTAGGAACTGCATAAGGCGGCATAAACAAATGTGGAAACTATAAAATTTGACAATTAGTTGAAGATTCAAATACTTGGAGTAAAGGTGAAACTTGCATTATATGAAAACTTTTGGATTATTTTCCTATGAGCTTGTACCGTGTGCATAATCATGCAAATAATGAATGCCCAAGCCTCATCTTTTTCAGCACAATGTAGCTGCAAGTGGGATAAAGCCATAGGCTGCAAGAATATACTTCCCTTTTCTTAATCATCCTATCGATTCTGGCTTTAGATCCTAGAAGGAATGCACAGGTATACCTTTATTTTCATATGAAAAGTAGATAATTGTTTTACAAAGGACAAATAAAGAGAGGAAGACGTAGGAATGATTTTCTTCATGCTGAGATGTTGAATTAGAAACTGAAAATCAGCACACAAGACATTTTCACGGGTTAAAATTCCGATGATGGAGCTGAATCAATTAGCCTTTCATGATCAATACGGGGAATATTGGATGCAAACTATGTAATTATATACTGAAGCTGAGAAATAGTACCAAACATGGTCTCGTCTGTTAATAAAGATGCATTTGTTGGCATTGTGGAAAAGTTAAAATCCTGCATACATGAACCAAAACACAGGAGCCAAAAAGAGAACTTATTATTCTTATTTATAGCTCTGGATAAGTGACAAATGAATCAAGATGTCCTAAGATGCAGACCAATCACCAAGAATCATATTAAAATTTAGACTATCCTAAATATCTTAATAAAAAAATCTTCATAGCTTATAAGATTCCAGAGGAATGGTGATAGCTCAATTCCTAAAGGAGAAAAGCTAAGCCTAAGGTCTTGCGTTTGTCAATAAGAGTATTCTTAAGAAAACATAACTACGATATTGTTATACCTCTATTTGTCACCCTAGGCCTCATGGGGGGGGTCGTTGATGTCATCGTGTCAAAATTACATGTTTGTGCCAGCAAGATCGAATTTTTTTAGCAGTCATTCTTTTTCTAGCTATATGAAGGACCAGTCACTTGTTGTCCCCTTGCAATGATCAACCACCCCTAGAACCTTCTAGATCTGATGAATTATGAGGAGATCAGCAAAGGATGGGTAGGCCATGATGCATCACGAGTCCTGGAACTTGTGCATAACTTGTATTTCACTAGGTTCTCATCCTTGAACCTATCTCTTCCCCTCCTCTGCCATTCTATAAAGAGAAACTTTATTGGCAACGTTATACATCATAAGCCAGAATTTGATAGCCTTGTGCCACCAAAACATAACCAGAGAAAGACCTATGTTATTGTCCCTGTTGCGCTCAAATTGTCAAAGTTCCCGGGAAGCAGAAGTGCCAACTTTTTCAACAAGGATCGGATAATATATTAGCAGTCCATGTGTCATGGTCATCACATTCTGCAAGTTATATATGGTAAATGATCTTAGTAAAACCTTAAGTCTATGTAACAACCTAGGTAAGCCTATAATTTGATGACTAATTCCATCCTAAGAGGTTTTTTAACCTCATTGATTACCTTTTTTTTCGACATGGCTAATCAGAGGAGTTTTTTCCCTCCATCTGAAAACCCCAAAGCTAGGGTGAAATTTATTGTCAAATTATTAAGTGAGTCCTAATGTTTTAGTCGAGTCTGATGTAAAACTGGTTTGGGAATAATTTAAGCTAATTGGCTAAATTATTTTATTACAACCACTTGGTTTACGAGATCATATTTAGTCGTAGATGGATTACGTGTCTTGAGGGTCTAAGACGAATGTGTATTCCCTCTTTGAGTCTTGTAAATGAAAAATCATATGTATTAGAGGGTTGGAAAATAATTAATCCCCTCGTGTAAATTAATTAATTTTTCTAGAAAAATAAAATTAAATCCTAAGCCAGAAAATTAATTAATTAGAGTCTGTAATAACTTAACCAGAACCAATTCTCTAAATCCTACTAGGGTTTAACAGTTGTAATTTAAACAGTAATTTATCAACATAGTTCACTCATACATATCTGCTTTTGGTGTTTGAAGTTAATCCTCAATTTTTGAAGCTCCAAATTTGCTCCCGTTACCAAAATGACCAATTCCTACCTGCCAAACTAGGCACAACCTCGATACCCAGCTCCAAACTACTTAGAGAATTCAGCACTCTGGCCCCCGTGCCCAAAAACTTCAAGAACAACCAAGGCTCAGATTCATTCTATTAGTAACTCTTCTTGAAATTCTTTCCTCTAACTCCCAAGAAAATAATAACCTTCCATTCCCCCCTTCACAATCCCGCCCCCCCTTTTCTTAAGTAGTGGAGGTTCCTTCCCTTCTACACATTCGCCCACCGTCTTATGAAAGAATATTATCTTTTGTTAAACGGTGACTGCCTTGTCACGTTTCTTCATTCAATTGAGTTATTGTGGCTACCTTGTCATGGTTTGCATTAAACTGAATCGAATGACACTATACATGGTGTGACATCACCTTTCTTTTGATTTAGGCGGTTGGTTTATTTTGATTTAATACTTCGCATATAGTTATATAATGTTTTAATAATCTTTATTTTATAACATATAAGGTTTAACAATAAAGTTTTGGATTTAGCTTATGAAATTATTTAAATTATATCTAAGGTTATAATTGTATTTATATACTGGGGTATAGCTATATATACGGGGTGGTAAACTTGTGGAGAAACTCAATATATTCATTATCTCTTAATATATATATTCATTCTATTTACGAGGGTTAGGTGTTTAATTAGCACCTTTGATAATTAATTTATTTACTCTATATTTAGACATTCTTCATGAGTAATTAACACATATACTAGTGCAATGTATGTGGTGTATGCATATGTAGCTATCATATGCATGTCTCACATGCCTGCTAATATTTCCATGTTATTCGCGATTCGGGATGGGTTGTTACAAAGTCAAAATTAAATTGTCTAGGAAAATAAATTCTCCAAATGGAAAAATTCATGGGTCTTGAAAGAATCAATTTTTAAAGGTCCTCCACCAAAGGAATATTGTTTTTTTCAAGAAAATTTGGACCCTTGGACCCTGATGGTTAAATCAAAGTCAAATTTTTGAGGAAATTAGTTCTAATAATTAATTTTGAGCTAATTAAAATAGAATTAAATGATAAATTTGAAAATTCCTCAAAAATTAGAAATCAAGGGCCAAGATTAAAAGATTTTGAAGTTTTTATCAAAGGCCATGACTATTTTGACAAGGATAAAAAAAAACTAGCCGTTATTTTTCAATTTGAAGGATTTATTTATAAATTAGAGAGTCATTTTGAGTCTCTAATCATCTTGATCTCTGGCTAGAATTGTTGCTGAAACATTTTGTAAACTATTGTCTTGCTAGGAACTATTTTTTCTTCTTGGTGACCACTACGTGTCAACTACCCTTAGCAGTACACACCCTTTTTTTCGCAAAAGGGTAGCACTTGATTGACGTGTCCGTGCTATTCGACAGTCATCGTCGACCTTATCATATTATGTTGTAAACCCAGTCTGCATGTGTGAATTGTAAATAATCTTAACAAAGCTGAGTCATGTATGAAAATTGCCTAGGTGGACCTAATTTTCTAGTGATAATCTACATTCCGGAAGATTTTTTGTCTCACCGATCCATGATCGCTAGAGTTTTCTGTTAGCCTAACTCCAAAGCCGGAATGAATTTTGTCATTAGAATTTTAGGGGAGTCCTAGCGCGTTGATCTGCTAAATTATAGTTGTGTCGCAAAACTAGGTGGTCTATGAGGGTCTATGTCAAATGGGTTTTCCCCTTGAGATGTAAAAAAGTCATGATGTAAAGTGTCTTGAGGGTTAGGAAATGTTTTTCCCCTCATAAGTCCTAAGTCCTAGGTCCTAGTTGATTTTTCCAAAGGCTAAGTTCGAGAATCCATTTAAAAATAAAAAAGAAAAAAATGGAAATTAAAAAAAACAATAAAAAAATAATAAAAGATATAAATAATTAAATATTATATATATTATATATATATATATATATATAATTGAAATAAAATAAAAAAATAATAATAAAAATTTTAAAAATAAATTAAAAAATAAATAAAATAAAAATTTTAAAATATAAAATAATAATAATTCAAATTTTTGAGTAAAATTAAATTGTGAATTTCAATTTTTAATATATTAAAATGCATTTAAAAATTCGACGGATGAGATTAAAAAATATCTTGATCCTCATCGACGGTCGAGATCGTTTTGACATGGATCACTCGAATTAGCCATTGGGAATTTTTCCTTTAAATAGGGTGCTAGGGGTCATTTGAGATCAGTTTAGAATCTAAATCTGAGAGTTTGGTGCTAAAGAAAGCTCTCTTGTAGTCAGTTTTTGTGCAATAAAGAAAGACTTTGGGGTTGAAAATCTTGTTGGTGTTACTCTTCTGGAAATGCTGTAAGATTGTTTTATTTTTTTGCATAATCTTATTTTCAGTCATTGATAATAGCTTGATGAAGATTGATTCAAACACAGGTATCTTGTCTGATCTCTGGGGTTTGAACGATAGTTTAGATTCTAAAATGTAATGGCAAGTATCTCCATTTGATCTGGATTTCATTATTGTTTTCTCCCTCTATGTTAATGGTTGATTTTAAGTTATGCAGGAAATCTTAAGTTTTGAGTTTACTAGGCGTTAGGGGAAGTTCTCGGCTGAACCAGCCAACTCCCGAATTGTGTTTTCTGAAAGGGCCCAGCTAGTTTTTAATCCCGGGCTTATCATCTGAATTTTTTTTAATGAATGCATGAAGGGTTTTCTGCAGTATCTCACATTAAAATTTAAATTCTGAAAATATTTATGTGGCATAACGAGAAATCTGGCTATTTTAGATTCTGCAGTTTGTGAATATTGTAATTATTTAGTTAGGGTTTTCAGTTTCATTTCTTGCACATATTATCTTTGGGTCTTCTATTTTGCCATTACAAGTTGCAGGTTACAGGTCTGAGGAGAAATTTCTGTTTGAAGCCAAATCTAGTCCCTGGAGGGTAAGATCTGGCCTTAGGATCAGTTCTTGCAGGTTTTTTGCTGAAGAAATACGAGATTCTCCAAGCTATCTGTTTGCTGGGGTTTCATTTAAAATTGCTTTCCAAAAATATCAACCAACAATCTTGCATTCCAAGGGTTTTAAAATCATTCATTTTCAGATCTAAATTTTTTTATGAGGGTTTCAAGAAATCTGAAGGAGAGCGAGTAAAAAATTTTGTCAAGATTTCTGGAAAATATTTAGAGCTCCTCTCACTCTGCTGCAAATCAAATCCCTGTCTCCTCACAGCTCCATTTATGCATTTCTCTTCAGCATTACTCCCTGCGGATTCCTTCCACGCTGCTCCAACACCTGCAAACAAAACAAAAATAAAAAAATTAAAATATTTAAAAATTAAAAAATTAAAAAATATTTTGAAAAAGCTTAATAAAAAAAAAATTGAAAATTCATTTTTTATGGTCCGTTTTTCTATAGCTAAACGCACTTAAAATGTTTATTTACAAGTTGGCTATATGAAAATGGTAGCTGGTCAACATTTAAATTTTATGGTCATTTAAAGCATTTAATTTTTCTTGAAGTTTAATTGTTAGATCATTTAAAGGGGTTGTGCATTTGTTGAAAATCTTACATCGCTTGGGTTATTTGATGATAAATGATTGTTTTACATGGTTTATATTTCTGCAATATTCAATAAGTAATCATTTAATCATTAGCTCCTTAAGGCACTAGTCTATTAACTTAATAAAATCAATTAAGTGCTTGTTTCCCCTCATGTCTCCCAACCCAACTGGTCCATAGTTGGTCATCCATTGTCCCATAGGGTCTACCCCCCTTAGCCGCGAGAGACGGGCTTAAACGGAGAGATCAGGGATCAGGGTGACAGCCCCCGGTCTGAACGTTGTCGTGACAATCTGTGCGACAACATTTTTTGGTGTTGTCGTCAGGGATACTTTATTCTCAGTGTTTCAACGACTTTTTATCATTCATCGTTCATCTTTCTATCATTCGTTTGAGCCGGCAATGCCAACATTTTTTGGCGCCGTTGCCAGGGATAGAGTTTTTTCTGTCCTTGGTTTATTCGACATTCATCATTATTTCTTCTTTCTTATTTTTCATTTGAGCTGGCAGAGTCAAAAAATTTTGGCATCATCTCATCTTTTACGCCATTCATTAGCCTGTCAAACGGCCAACATTCTTTGGTGTCTTTTGATCTTTTCATCACCTTATCTCTCGGTTCATTTCTTGTTTGGGTGACTCCATTTCTTTTATTTTTCCCAGGCAAAAAGCCTCCCTCATATCAGCTTGTTTGTTGCTTTTTGGATCCTAGAATTAGATTCATTGTTCAAGTGGCGACTCCACTTCTTTCATCTATTGATTTTCTTGAGCAGAGATCTCGTTCTATCATCCATTTGGTCCCTAGTTATTCATTTAAACCATGTCATTTTACTGATAATCTCCATGATTTTCCGAAAGAGACCATTTCTAAATTACTTTTGTTCTCAGGTGGTGATTCAGTGGCTGTTAGACATCATTTAAACAGGTTTACTTGTGTAATGATCATATATTGTAGACTTCCTCAATATAATCATGAAGATGTCAAGATGCGTCTATTTGTCCATTCTTTAAAGGGTGATGCTTTGAACTAGTTTAATAATTGTCCTGAAGATTCTTTCACTTCTTTACAAGACATTGTCGATGCTTTTAAAGATAGATATGGTGATCCAGATAGCTCGCCTTGTGCCCCTAAAATTGTGCAACAGAATGAAAGTTATCTTGTAAATGGCCCAGCTGTCGATGAAAGATTCCAAGACAATTCTTCATATCAGAATGTGCCATCCACCTGTACCATTGTAGATCAAATCTATGATAGTGGAAAAGCATCGACAAATTGTAAAAATAGTGTTGACAATGAAAAGGAAGATCAGAAGCAAATTATACAAGAACTAATGCGGCTGGTAAAAAATATGGAGATCAATCAAACTAATTACGCTAATGATGTGAGAACTTTATGCACCCACCTAGAAAAACGTAATAAGGAGATGGAGATTATGCAAAATCAGCATGCTAAGGAAATTGAGGCCATGAAAACTAATCATGACACAGAAATTAATTTTATGCAAAGCAAGTTATCAGGCTTAGAGGAAAATATGACGAACATGCAAGCAAATCATAAGAAAGAGATAAACGCTATGCAGCATTGCTTGACGACCATAAAGGAAAAAGACGATAAAGTAATAAAAGATATGGAAGCTAATCAGATATGTCTTCAGAATAAGTTACTAACCATGGAGGAAGACCATGCCAAGGAAATCAATGCTATAAAGGTTGAGCACTCTAGTCAGATGGATGCCATTAAAATACAATTTTAGAGATTTCAACTGCAATCAGAAGATGAAATAAATCGAGGAATGTCAATAGATCAGGAGCCTCCTTATCTGTTACAGCAAGCTCCATCTTGAGGTTCTTTGTTCCATTGAAAATTGCTTGGATGAAAGGGAAATTAATAATCAGATTGATGCTCACACGGTTAATCCATCAGTCTTTGAAGATCAAGTTATAACTCATGGCACCTATGAGATTGGTCCATCATCCTTGGTAGGGCAGATGCAGAATGAAGAAATACATGTCACACATATCTTGCATACTTCATCTGAGAGTTTTGAAGCAGAAGTTCCATGTCATCAGTGATACGGCCTGCCAGGAAGAAAAAGCGCAAAAGAAAGAGAACAAGAAGAAGATTTGATGCATCAGACGGCCGCAAGCAGCTTGATTTTCGGATATGAAAAAGTCCTACCATATGCAGAATTGGACATGGTACATCTGACAAGCAGCCGACAGATTTGCCTGAAAGCAGGCAAATGCTCAGTATACATTATATTGAACACATCTGATGCCATGGGGCATCCTCTGTATTTCTAACCTTACTCCTTGTTTTTCAGCATTTTCATTTCTGTTTTAGGATTAGATTTGATTTTCTAGATAGTTAATAAATGAAGAGTTTATATTTTTCATGTGCTTAATGTTATATGATGATTTTTTGGATGGACACTACTTATATTTTGTTGTGTGTTGCATGGATGCAGATTCTGGATTCTCACATTCCTACAGTGCAGCAACGTGTCCCCAAGTGGAGCCAGATGTTGACCACTACGTGTCAACTACCCTTAGCAGTACATCCCCTTTTTTTTCGCAAAAGGGTAGCGCTTGATTGACGTGTCCGTGCCATTCGACAGTTATCGTCGACCTTATCATATTATGTTGTAAACCGAGTCTGCATGTGTGAATTGTAAATAATCTTAGCAGAGTTGAGTCATGTATGAAAATTGCCTAGGTGGACCTAATTTTCTAGTGATAATCTACGTTCCAGAAAGTTTTTTGTCTCACTGATCCATGATCGGCAGAGTTTTCCTTCAGCCTAACCCCGAAGCCGGAATGAATTTTGTCATTAGAATCGTAGGGGAATCCTAGTGCGTCGATTTGCTAAATTATAGTTGTATCGCAGAACTGGTGGTCTATGAGGGTCTATGTCAAATGGGTTTTCCCCCTTGAGATGTAAAAAAGTCATGATGTAAAGTGTCTTGAAGGTTAGAAAATGTTTTTCCCCTCATAAGTCCTAAGTCCTAGGTCCTAAGTGATTTTTCCAAAGGCTAAGTTCGAGAATCCATTTAAAAATAAAAATAAAAAAAATAAAGATAAAATAATTAAAAAAAAATTAAATATTAAAAATTAAAAAATATATATATAAACATTGAAAATAAATAAAAAATAAAAATATATAATAGAAAATAAAACAAAAATTTTAAAAAAAATAAATCAAATGTTTTGAGTAAATAAAGCAGAGAATTTCAATTTTTAATATATTAAAATGCATTTAAAAATTCGACGGATGAGATTGAAAGATATTTTGATCCTCATCGACGGTCGAGATTGTTTTGACATGGATCACTCGAATTAGCCGTTGGGAATTTTTCCTTTAAATAGGGTGCTAGGGGTCATTTGAAATCAGTTTAGATCTGAGAGTCTGGTGCTAAAGAAAGCTCTCTTGTAGTCATTTTTTGTGCAATAAAGAAAGACTTTGGGGTTGAAAATCTTGCTGGTGTTACTCTTCTGGAAATGCTGTAAGATTGTTTTATTTTTCTGCATAATCTTATTTTCAATCATTGATAATAGCTTGATGAAGATTGATTCAGGCACAGGTATCTTGTCTGATCTCTGGGGTTTGAAAGATAGTTTAGATTCTAAAATATAATGGCAGGTATCTCCATTTGATCTGGATTTCATTATTGTTTTCTCCCTCTATGTTAATGGTTGATTTTAAGTTGTGCAGGAAATCTTAAGTTTTGAGTTTACTGGGCGTTAGGGGAAGTTCTCGGCTGAAGCAGCCAACTCACGGATTGTGTTTTCTGAAAGAGCCTAGCTAGTTTTTAATTCTGGGCTTATCATCTGAATTTTTTTTAATGAATGCATGAAGGGTTTTCTGAAGTATCTCACATTAAAATTTAAATTCTGAAAATATTTATGTGGCATAACGAGAAATCTGGCTATTTTAGAGTCTGCAGTTTGTGAATATTGTAATTATTTAGTTAGGGTTTTCAGTTTCGTATCTTGCACATATTATCTTTGGGTCTTCTGTTTTGCCATTACAGGTTGCAGGTTACAAGTCTAAAGAGAAATTTTTGTTTGAAGCCAGATCTAGGCCCTGGAGGGTAAGATCTGGCCTCAGGATTAGTTCTTGCAGGTTTTTTGCTGATGAAATATGAGATTCTCCAAGCTATCTGTTTGCTGAGGTTTCATTTAAAATTTTCTTTCCAAAAATATCAACCAGCAATATTGCATTCCAATGGTTTTAAAATCATTCATTTTCAAATCTAAATTTTTTTATGAGGGTTTCAAGAAATTTGAAGGAGAGTGAGTTATTGTCAAGGTTTCTGGAAAATATTTAGAGCTCCTCTCACTCTGCTGCAAATCAAATCCCTGTCTCCTCACAGCTCCATTTCCACATTTCTCTTCAGCATTACTCCCTGCGGATTCCTTCCACGCTGCTCCAGCACCTGCAAACAAAACAAAAAATAAAAAAAATTAAAAATATTTAAAATTAAAAATTAAAATATTTTGAAAAAACTTAATAAAAAAATTGAAAATTCATTTTTTATGGTCGGTTTTTCTTATAGCTAAATGCACTTAAAATGTTTATTTACAAGTTGGCTATATGAAAGTGGTAGTTGGTTAGCATTTAAATTTTATGGTCATTTAAAGCATTTAATTTTTCTTGAAGTTTAATTGCTAGATCATTTAAAGGGGTTGTGCATTTGTTGAAAATCTTACATCGCTTGGGTTATTTCATGATAAATGATTGTTCTACATGGTTTATATTTCTGCAATATTCAATAAATAATCATTTAATCATTAGCTCATTAAGGCACTAGTCTATTAACTTAATAAAATCAATTAAGTGCTTGTTTCCCCTCGTGTCTCCCAACCCAACTGGTCCACAATTGGTCATCCATTGTCCCATAGGGTCTACCCCCTTTAGCCGCAGGAGACAGACTTAAAAGGAGAGATCGGGGATCAGGGTGATAGCCCCCAGTCTGAGCGTTGTCGTGACAATCTGTGCGACAACACTTCTATAATAAAATAATTTGGGTTGCAACTAGAGGCGTTCTTGTCGTTGATCTGTGGTATGTATTGACTACGTGCTTCCTACATGGTGCTTTATATTGTTATTTTGAGATAATACATAATGTGTGCAGGTACTCAATCCTTGGTCTCCAAGTTCACAAACTGTGGGCAAGGGTTACTTTGCTTTGATCTCTGGTTTTTATATGGTGGATTGAATCTTCGCTTGGGCTATAGTGAGGATTAATTTTTCTAAAGCGCTTTAACCATTCTTTCAAGGTAAAAATATCATAAAAATTATTTTCTCAAAATCCATTTGAAAACCCATGTATATTTTGTAAATTATTTTTCTGAATTGGGTTGGGGTTTTAGTTTTATTTTTTGTATATATTGGGGTTTGGGTGTTTCTATTTTCATTTTTGCAGGTTAGATTGAGGAACCAAGTGGGACAAGACCTAGATCTAGGCCCTTGAGAGATTAAGGTCTCAAAATTCTTATTTTTTCAAGCAACAAAGTAATCCCACAATTTCAATGATTTTCAACGGCAGATTTTCAAGGCCTTGAGCTTAGGTTTTGACCTCTAAACCCTATTTTCTATAGCTTTATTACAGCAAGCGAATTACTAATAATTAGTCCTTAAAATCACAAACTAAATGGTCAAGGTCATCTAAATTTGCAAAATCTTCATTTTCACAAATTTTGGCCTCTTGGGTATTTGAGTTTTGGCCTAGATCTAACATTTAAGCTTGCTGAATTTTTTGCAAAACTGAAATTTTCTGCAGATCTGAAATTTTTGAATCAAATACTTAATAAGGGCCAAAAACTGAAATTTTCAATTTCTAGATATTTTTTCTATTTTTGGAAATATTGGGCATCTATTTTTAGCTTGATTGGTTTGCTGATCTCTATTTAACTCACTGCTGTAAGAAACATATCAGTTCTGAAAATTGTTGAGTCAAACTCTTTAAAAGCCCTAAAATTGAAATTTTCAAGTTCTAGTGCATTTCGCTATTTTTGGGAATATTGGCCATCCATTTTTCGTAGTTTTATCTTGTTGATCTGTCTTTATTTACTGCTGCAAATCAAGAAATCAGATCTGAAATTTTACTGAATACATCTTAAAATGATTTAAACAAGTTGAATTACATTCGCTAGTCATTAGAATTTCGGTGTTTTATGTGTTGGGCAAGTTTCATCATTTGAAGTGGTTTATGCATTGTTGTTACAACATTGATAAGATCTGAATTTTTTGAAGTAGTATTGTTGGTATAAACTGTCATAAATTTGTAATCAACATTTTCATTGACTATTTTAAGCATTTGGCATCTTGGTTTATTTGGTATCTTGTGAAATATTGTTGAAATTTGCATTTGTATCTATAAGCAATTTATCTTGTTTAAGATTGCAATTCACTACTGATAAGTACTCTTAAAAGGTTTCTAATCAAAGTACTTAAACAACTTAAGAAAATCTTAACTCAAGATAAATCTCACTCATAATCTCTTGCATAAGCATTCAATATCTAGATTTGCATTAATAATTTAACTTCTAACATAAGCTAGGGTGATAAGAGATATAGGTCAACCCATCCTATCTAGCTTGAGGGGCCTTGACAACTCTTCGGTGGTTAACACAGTGAACTTGCAGTGGGCAGAGCCACAGTCTCTACAGTGCCGGAGGAATCAAGTGATAGAATCCTAATAAAATGTATCATTAATTAGGCCCTAGCCTATTGCCTATTAGCCTCCTTCCCACAAACTACCTTGGAGCCCGCTTCAAAATAGTTAAAGGAAGGTTACACTTAAACTAGGCATTTAACTAAAATTTACCAAGATCACTGCACCTCACATAGGTCCTAGCATTTGCACATCACATAGGTTAGTTAATCATTCAAGC
Source organism: Pinus taeda (assembly GCA_000404065.3). Lineage (NCBI taxonomy): Eukaryota > Viridiplantae > Streptophyta > Pinopsida > Pinales > Pinaceae > Pinus > Pinus taeda. The sequence goes on along the minus strand of APFE030627925.1, from coordinate 83,243 downwards.
AGTGGGTGTCCATATGGTCATTTGGTTTCAATTCATAAGAAGCAAGAATTTGTGACTCCATTAAGGCCCTAGTCTCATAATAGAAAAATCTAATTTAATCAAGAATCTTGCTTAAATTCAACTAAGTTGCTAGGCCACTCATCCACGTCTCCCAAGTAAGTTGATTCTCAACGTGCTTTCTTTTACTTCATTTCATAGGGACTACCCCCCATAGACTCTTGTTGAGAGACGGCTACAATGTAGTGGGCGGGGATCAGAGTGACATCCCCTTGTCCTGAGCATTGTCACAGTGCCTGTACAATCCGGGCGACAACAGTCCCCAGAGGTCATTCTTGGTCCATTCATATATCATGAAGGGCTAAGGAAGGTATCAAGGAGCTTGGAGCTAGAACGTACTTTAATAGTATCAAGATAATATTGTATTGTTGTACTTTCTTGCATTATTAATATATATCTATGTATGCCCCTTCAATATGTGTAATACAGTTTTTTAAAACTTATACTATACATTGGTTGTAATGTCCCTTTTTCCAGATGTTCATAGTAGAGACATTTCAGTGGCCTAACTAATTCCCATAAGTTATAGAATATCAAATATCAGGGAATGAATTCATTAAAAAAAGTAACTAAGGAAAAGAAATATTATAAAGTCACTTATTAAAAAAGGAAAAAGTGACTCATGGTATTTGGATGACCAATGTTATTGACCCATGGTATTCGAAATGACCATCTCTATAAAAAAAAAAGGAGTTCATTCAATGAGACATGATTGGAATAGTTTGAATTGAAAAATGGAGCTCCATTAGATTACTTCATGAGGGGAAATCCTTGCCGAGATCCCAATTTCACTGTTGGAACTATATACTCTCGCTGGTGGTGATTAGTTTCGGTGGTGAAGCATCCACCATAGATAGCCAAGAGGAAGAACCACTTCAAGTTCTTCATTGGTGTTTAATGAGGAAGGAGGGTTGAGAATCGTCAAAATCCAGGGTTTCAGAGATCGATATATGTAATGTCTCCATTTTCAGTATCCAGGATGGATTTCGAGGGTACGTGATGGCCAAGTCAGTGGAGCAAGAGTATATCATCAGAGGTCCTAGAGGGGTTTTGAGGAGTTTTAAGGAATCCAACGCTGTATACTTGCCATATTCTATCATCCGCACAACTTGCTTTTGGTTCTACTACATTCCAATAATTCCTGTAAAAAAGGGTTATTATTGAACCTGCTTAAATTAATTACGCTTAAGGTGTCATTTTGGGAGGAATATTTAATAAAACACCTTAGTGTAATAGCTCATTGGAACTAAGACAAGAATATCTACAAGACAGGATGGTGAAAAGTGGAGTTTAGTGACCAAAGAAAGGATTGTGGTCAATTTACCATTTTATCAGATTAAAAGTGCCTTTAATTAGTCACTTTAATTAATAAAAAAAGGGGAAAAGTGCTAAATAGAGAAAAAGGCCAAGTGACTAAAATAAAATTAAAGTCACTTAAGAAAGGGGATAAGAGGAGAAGCTTCTAGAGTGGGAAAATAAAATATTAAAAAAAAAAGCTTCTAGAAGGTTGGAGAGGGATCCATTAGATCTAAAAAAGGAGAATCAAATCATTTGAGACATCTTGGTTTGGTTGATCATTGTTGTAGGTGGTTGTTGGAGAATGGAATTCTTAGCTTCAGTTAAGCCCCAGGACAGAAACCCTCGGGTTTACTATTGTGTGTTGGACGAAAACCCAACACCATTGAGGAGATTCCACCTAGGAATTTCAAAGAGCATCAACAATTCATTCATATCCTCAACTGGTGCTTCATTTCTTTTTATTCCCTCTCAGTTATTTAAATTTCTGTTGTAACATTATATATCATATAAATAAAGTTGAGTTCCATTATTTGTGTGAAAATTCCTAGATCTAATAATCTCAGGAATCCTACTGCAACCAGCGGAATCTACTTCCCCTAGATTGTAAATTATGTTACAAACTTATTTAAGATTTCTTCATGAAATATCGACGCAAATTAATGAAGCAGCCTACACCAAATTAAATATGATTCAGAAACATAGAAACTAGGCAAGGAAAATAGAAACACATAGGACACAGTTATTTTTGGACAAAAGTCCTCGAAAAAACCCAATGCAGGAAAACCGATGCAGCAGCTCTGAGGGTTTATTATTACTAAGCAGTAGAAAAATCTGAATACATCACTAAATACCTCACAGGGTTATTTAGTTACAGAGAGAAATACAAGCAGAAGCTTTGTGAGTTTTACCTCACACAATCACTAAGAAATCCTGGCTGATCCAGCCCCAAACTGACTGCCCTCGGCTTTTCTAGCTACCTCTACATAGTGTCTGCGTCAGCCCAACATCAAGCTCTTTGGGTGCTGAGTCACTTCTCTCGTTGGTCGATCTGCTACCCAGGAAATTCGATTTCTGCCTCCCGGTCTCACACCCCGGCTCTTGGCTTCTAAAAATTGAATTTCTCTGCAGATTTCGGTCTCCTCTCTCTCCCTCTGTGTTGGTTCTGCGTGGCCCTTCTGGCCCTGCGTCAAGGCTTATGGATCACTTACTTCCTCTCTTTGTTGATGTTTCTCCAACTGAGAACCTGTCTCTCTGGACGCTGCTATCCCTGCCCCTCAACTGCAAGAGATCTCCTCAGTCGATTTTTCCTCCTTAGAAATTCTCACTTCAGAAAATCGATTTTCTCTATCTCTCTTTGTGTTTTCCAAATGACCCTGAAGCCCCTTCTTATATCTTCCTGTTGGACAACCGTGGCATTTTCTAGAAGTTTCACCCCTGATTAGATTAATACCCATTAATATTTTAATTTTCCTAAGTTTAGACTTAGAAACCCCATTAAAAATATTAATTATTTTAATAAAATCACTTCTAGGTGGAATTTCCCAAAACGCTTTCTGGGTTTTTTGGAATACTTGTGCCCAAGCCTCCGTGAAAAATTTGAGGCCTAGAGCACATCTGATGCTACCCCAAGTCAACACTCACTCTCAGCGAGGAATGTGCTCTAGCAATACATTGCTACTGTATACTGCTCTGACTCTGAAGCATCGTCATTTGCGTTGTTGATGTTTGACATCCTGTCCACCAACTACAGCGTTGTTGTTGCTACTCTATTGTTGCCTTTGACACTGCCACTGCCAATGCTACATCTGTACTGCATCTCCCTCTCAAATGCTACATCTTTTATGCTGCTAGCACTGCCATTACTAACACTGCATCCGTACTGCAACACAGTTGCTGAGAGAAGCAACTGAAAACACCAAAAACTGGACAAGTATCCAGTGGATACTCCTCGATGCTGAATGTTGAAATTTCAAAGTATTACACATTAGAAATTTTATCTGTATTCTCTGGTTTATTTCTCCTACTTGTTAATTACGAACAAGTTATTTAAACATATAAATATTCAAATAAACACAATACAGTCTAACCATCTACACATCAACAGCTGAAAGAAATAGCAAACACACAAGTGACACCGTTATTTTTGGACAACTCATCCCCAGAAAAACCCAAGTGGGGAAAACCGGTGCAGCAATTCAGAGGGTTATTTTATTATGTAGTCTTTCCTCGAGTACAACTGGGTGCCAAACCGGCTCACCTAGCAGAGAAAATAATCCGGCAGTAATACCTCTCTATTTGGAAGCAGATTTTTAGAAAATCTGCCACACGAAACCCTGTCCAGCAACGTTTGAAGCTCAGCGTCAGCCCACCTGGACTCAACACCAACCCGGAACCCTCTGAAGCACTGCGCAGCCTCTACGATCCTCTACATCACTCCTGCTACCCTCTCCGTGGATGACGCGGGTCCTTTTGGCCTTTGCGTTGTCTCTGTGGGGCTTTGCATGTTCCCTCTGGCTCAACATCTGCCTCTCTCTACTTCTATGCTGGTCTCTCAACACTATCTCTACCTCTCTGTCTCGTACTCACTTCCCCTCGCTGCAAACTGATCACTGATTCGACTTTTCTTAGCAAACCCCACTCTAGAAAATCGAATGACTAATCACTCTATTGTATTCTCCAACTGACCCTCAAGCCTCCTCTTATACTTTTCCTATTGGTCCTTCAACGGCCGAGCTCACATCTCTAATCAACGGCTAAGATTAGATTTGGCTTGATCCAGGTCATTTGGAACCATCTAACCCAATTTTAAATCAATACCCATTAATATTTTATTTTACCTAAGTTTGGACTTAGGAATTCCATTAAAAATATTAATTATTTTAATATCTCGTAAATCAGGAAGAATCTGCCTAAATCATTTCTAAGTCTTGGAGATCTCATGTGCTTTAGCCTCTCCAAAAATGTTCATGGCTAGAGCACATCTGATGCTACCCCAAATCAACACTCCCTCTTAGCGAGGATTGTGCTCTAGTAATACTCCACACTGAGCATCACTCTGATTATATGGCACCAGTACTTGTGCTGATGCTAGGCCTCCCCGCCCAACATCCTCCGCACTGTTGCATCTTGTCCTGCTGCCCATTGCCTTGCCACTGCCACTATTGCATCCATACGGCAGCTCCCTCTGCATCCGTGCTATTACTGGTCCTTTCTCCCAAAACTGCATCTGCACTGCAACCCCCTCTCATCATGTTGCATCGTGCTACTGCGAACTACTACTGCACTGCAACTTAGTTACTGAGAAGTAAGTAAGTAACTGACCCACCCAACTACTGACATCCCTATCAGGCTAGAAACACTCCTGATGTTGAAGCTCTCTCTGCCGCTATCAAGTGCTCCCTCTACTGCCTTTGTGCTGCTGCAACAACTCCGTGCATCTCGCACTGTTGCAAACCTCTCTGTGCCATCCTGCACTGTTGCAACCCTCTTTGTGCCTCTCGCACTGCTGCAGCCGGCTAACTCTGCGTTGTTCGGGACTTCTACACTGTAGCACTCTCTGTCGCTTCATCTGCATCCGTTTCTACTGACATCTGCCAGTCCTGCTACTGTCTCTTCGGGTACTTCAAGGATCCTGCCATTCATCGCCTGTAGTCTTCCTGACTATAGCTTAATGTCTCCCCACCTCTTCTCTAGAGGTACATGAGCACTTAAGGCACAATTGTCATCCTCCTCTACCTCCTTTTCCACCACGCTGGCACTGCCTTGGAGTCAGACACCTCTCCCTTATTCTTCTTCCTCGGACACCGGTTCGCATAGTGACTTAGTTTCCCACAGTGGAAGCACTTAACCTTGGAGAGGTCCTTTTTCTTCCTTTTCTCTTGCTTCCCCATAGATGCCAAAGTTGCATCCTCTTCCTCTTCTTTCTTGATCCAGACTCCTTTGCTTCTACTTCCCGTATTGGACAGTCGTCTCATCTCTTCTCGGTGAAGAGCCGCCCATAATTCTTCCCAATCTAGAAGATTCACTCTGCCCAAAATACTCTAAACGAATGTCTCCCACTCCTCGGAGACTGCGTTTAGAGAGGTCCTCACCATTAACTCCTGATCCGGCGTGGCCGCTATGGAAGTCAGTTGGTCTCGGATCTCCTTCAATCTACTAAGGAAGTGATCTATCTGCTCCCCCTTCTACATCTGGTATGACCACATTTCGTTCTCAAGTAACATTTTCCTCTACACGAAAGTATGCTGGTACAACTTCTTCAAGGGGTCCCACATTTCCTTTGTCGTCTCCTTTTCGGCAATATGCGGGACCACATGATCCTTGACCCCATCAAGGATGATGCATTTCGCCTTGGCCATTGCCTCCTCGTAATTTTCACTGTCAGTTGGGTCAACTGGGATAGCCATTGTTCTCAAGGCGAAGGCCTTGATGTGATGTTTATTTAGAATGGACAGGATCCTAGCCTTCCAAACCACAAAGTTGGACACCCCATCCAGCCTGTCCTAATCCCTCGGTCCATTCATGGCCATCTCTCTGCTCCTCCTTTCGACTCCTCCGAGTCTCTACTTCCCTCTGGAAGTTCTCTCTTCGACTCCCTCTGAGTCGCTACTTCCTGTCTGGAAGCTCTCTACTAGACTCCCTCTGAGTCTTGATTTTCCTCCTGAAAATCCACCCGCCAACCATCGATTCACACCTCTCTGATCTCCTATGCACCTGCAACACTAATCTGGATTCCTTGGCTAGAAATCCGCCTTGATAGCAACTCCCTCTACCTTGGTTTTGCCCCGTTAGCTACTGTTCTGTCTTGGCAGCAACAGCACCCCACCAGCTTCACTCCTAGAAAACTACCCACAGCTTCCTAAGCCCCAACAACCGAAGGAATGATCCTTTAGGCTCTGTACAATCCCGGCACTGGCTGAAATGCTCCCCAAGCCAACTGCGTCAACCCTCCTGGTCTCTGCATGGCTCTTCATGAACCTTTTTCTGCCCTCCTCAGCCTCTACGCTGACCTCTCTCTAGCCTGAACTAATGATGCAATCCCTCTGCATCAACCCTTCTCTACTGCTTTCTGCTAGGAACAGCTTTTATTGTTCGGGGCGACTTTTTCTGCTACAAATGCTTTGCTTCAGCTCTCTTGTGATCTGCAACCATGCTCCAATACCATGTTGAAATTTCTAAGTATTACCCATTACAAATTTTATCTGTATTCTCTAGTTTATTTCTCCTACTTGTTAATTACGAACAAGTTATCTAAGCATATAAATATTGAAATAAACACAATAAAGTCTCAACCATCTACAGATCAACAGCTAAAAAAAATAGCAAACACACAAGTGACACCATTATTTTTGGACAACTCGTCCTCGAGGAAACCCAACTTGGGAAAACCGGTGCAGCAATTCAGAGGGTTATTTTATTATGCAGTCTTTCCTTGAGTACAACTCGGTGCCAAACTGGCTCACCTAACAGAAAAAATAATTCGGCAATAAAACCTTTCTATTTGGAAGCAGATATTCAGAAAATTTGCCCCATGAAACCCTCTCCAACAACCTCTAAAGCTCAATGTCAGCCCCCCTGGCCTCAGTGTCAACCCCGAACCATTTGTGTCAGCCCTTTGAGGCATTGCGCAACCTCTACGACCCTCTATGTCACTCCTGCTACCCTTTATGTGGATGACACAAGCCCTTCTGGCCTCTGCGGTGTCTCTACTAGGGTCTGTGTGTTCCCTCAAGCTCAACGTCTGCCTCTCTCTGCTTTTGCGCTGGTCTCTCGGCACTATCTCTGCCTCTCTGTCTCGTACTCACTGCCCCTCGCTGCAAACTGATCAATGATTCGACTTTTCTTAGCAAACCCTGCTCTAGAAAATCGAATGACTGATCACTCTGGTGTATTCTCCCATTGACCCTCAAGCCTCCTCTTCTACTTTTCCTATTGGTCCTTCAACAGTTGAGATTACATCTCTAATCAATGGCTAAGATTAGATTTGGTTTGATCCACGTCATTTGGAACCTTCTAGGCTCTTCATTGCCTCTCTAGTACTAATTCTGCCTCTCTGTTGTGTATTCACTGCCCCTTGCTGCAACTCAAATCACTTGTTTGATTTCTCTCAACAAACCCCGCTCCAGAAAATCAAATTGACTGATCAATCTTGATGTGTCCTCCAACTGACCCTCAAGCCTCTTCTTATACTTTTCTTGTTGGTCCATCAACGACCGAGATTAAATCTCTAATCAATAGCTAAGATTAGATTTGGCTTGATCCATGACTTTTGGAACCTTCTAACCCAGTTTAATATTAATACCCATTAATATTTTATTTTTCCTAAGTTTAGACTTAGGAACTCCATTAAAAATATTAATTATTTTAATATCTCCTAAACCGGGAAGAATCTGCCCAAATCATTTCTGGGTCTTCGAGATCTCATGTCCTTTAGCCACTCCACCAATTTTCATGGCTAGAGCACATCTGATGCTACCCCAAATCAACACTAAAATCTTGACTGCTGCTACTCCCACACTCTCTTCTGAAACCACTGCGCTGCTGAGACTCTACACTATGCCTCCTTGCATTGTTGCCTCTCTAGTCTGCGCTACTCACATTCTAGCGCTACTAACCACTGCATCTATCGAATCAACACTCCATGGCACCAACTGAAACCCCACCATCCCGCTACTATTGATCATGGGCTCCCGTAGCAAGGTGATGATCCAAGAGGTGGGCTCGTCAAGGATCTTGCCCATCTGTAGCTCTATCGAACTACAATTCTATATCAGCCCACCTCCCTTCTAAAGGTATCTTGGCTGTCATGGCGAAATCCTCCTCCTATTCGATTTTTGTGGCTGCAACATATGGATCACAATTCTCATCCTTGTCCTTTTTCTTCAAAGGACACTGGGATGCATAGTAGCCCATCTCGCCACATCTGAAGCACTTCACCATGGAGACGTCCTTCTTACGTCTATGTTGCCACTGTTGTCCCTTCAATGCAAGGGCTACATTATCCTCCTCCTCTACTTTGGGCTTCAACCCACTGCTGCTACTGCTCCCATCATGTTTGACCTTGAGCAGGTCTCTCCTTAGCTCCTCTTGTTTCAGAGCTGCCCACATCTCGTCCCAACCTAGCAATTCTACTCTACCCAGGATACTCTAGACAAAGATTTGCCAGTCATCCGAGACGGAATTTAGAGACAGTCTTACTAACTTCGAATTCTAAGGTGTATGCCCCGCAACTGACAACTCATCATAGGTTTCCTTCAATTTCGTCAAGAACGGATCCACACATTCTCCCTTCTGCATCTGAGCAGATCCCAGCTTCTGCTCTAAGTACATCTTTCGCTGCACGGAAGAACCTTGATATAATGTGGCCAAGCATCCCACATCTCCTTATCAGTCCCTTTGCTAGCAACGTGGCACACCACGTGATCCTTGACTCCATCCAAGATCATCCTCTTTGCCTTAGCCATCCCAGCTCTGTACTTCTTCAGAAGATGTGCATCTGCTAAGACAACTACCACATTAGCAACATACGTCTTAAGGGCATGTTCATCTAGAAGGAAAGTCATTCTAACCTTCCAGATGGCATAATTGGAAGCCCTGTCCAGCCTGTCTTGATCCCTCAAGCCACTGGTTACCATATCCTCTGAAAATTGTCGAACAAATCCCTCTTTCTCCCTACTGTGTAGCTCCTAGGTTGACTTACACACTCCCTGATGGAGTTGGTAAGTTGTTGCTCCTCTGCTGCTCAGCGAATGAGAAATACTGATTTCCTCAGCAACAAATCACTGAGGAATTATTCCCTCACTATGTGATCTGCTTCTTCCTTCTGACGGCTTTTCTACCCAGCACTCTACTTGCAAAAACTGCCTCCCTCTAGCTCTGCGTGGCTCTGCGTAGCTCCTTCTTCCTTGTCAGGTTTTCAATCTGGCAGTCTTACCTCTCCGTTGGCTCACTTAGAGAGCGACACCCATGAAAATACAACCCTCCTTGCTAGACCTGCGTTATCCTTCAGGGGATTCAAACTATTGCTTGCTGCAGCAAGTTGGCCCCTTGCTTCAGTGCTAGATCAGTTAGTTCACATCAACAACTCTGACACTATGTGAAAATTCCTAGATCTAGCAATCTTAGGAATCCTACTGCAACCAGTTGAATCTACTTCTCCTAGATTATAAATTATGTTACAAACTTATTTGTTAAACAGACATGGTTAAGGAGAAACAAATGTAAATGATAAAGCTTGCAATACAATTTTATTCACAAAAGATGTACATTTATAGTACAATATGGCGACCGTTGGGATTCACATCCCAAGGTCCGTTGGACTGCTTTGTCCATTCGGCTTCCACGCTAACCCTTTAGGATTAGGTGTCCAACATTCCCCCCCTTAATCCGAAGGGTTATGTATGAGTCCAAGAAAAGAGCTGTAATACAAAATGTGCAATAATGCATGGCAGCACTAGGCTGAATGTGCTCTATGAAATGTTGGTAAAAAAGGGCGGTGGTTTAAGGATAGCCACCAACACTGGAACGCTTAGTGCAGTTCCCGGAACTCTTCCCAAACTGGCAAGAAGCTGAAGTCTTCTGCTAGAG
>APFE030627925.1:36481-57071 GCA_000404065.3 Pinus taeda | reverse complement strand
ACATTGGCAGGTATTGAAGGAAAGGGCTACAAATGCAGCTGACAGGGGAGGTTTTGAAATGGTGGAGGAGGCTGCTCTTGATGGCCAATTTTGGACAAGTGTGAGGCAAGTTTGGATTTCACCAAGCCCATTTATCACATGATTCGGTTTGCAGATACAGACAAACCAGTGATTGGCGAGGTGTATGAGCAGATGGACACCATGTTGGGGCAAATAAAAGATGTTGTTCATAACAGAGATGCCAACTTGTACAAACTGATCCATGATTGTGTGTGTGAACGGTGGAATAGACTTAATCTTCCACTACATTGCTTGGCGTATATCCTTACGCCAAAATACTACTCTACGTCTTGGTTGGGCCAACCTGCAGCAGGGGGTGGGGTTAGGACCAAACCCCATTTAGATCCAGAGGTAACTAGAGGATATCTGGAAGCATTAGAAAAATTGGTACCTGACAGGGAGGAATGTGCAGCTGTGCGCCTTGAAATAGGCAGATACTTCAGTGGCACTGGTTTGTATGGTAACTTCCATGCAATGGACGATAGAGATAGATTTGATACTCTCACATGGTGGGAAACATATGGCGGGCAGGGACTTTTGCCAAAATTGGCAAAAAAGTTCTTTCACAGGTTGTAAATACTTCTTCTGCAGAGAGGTGTTGGAGCACCTACAGCTACATACACAATGTGAAAAGGAACAGACTCAATGAAAACCGAGCAGAAAGCTTGGTTTATGTGCACTACAACTTGAGGTTGTTGAGTCATTACTGTGATCGGGCTAATGAGGATCCCACATATAGAATTTGGGACAATCACCCAGAGGATGACAATTTGGAGGATGGCATTGTACATATTGAAGAACTGGAAGAGGAACTTGTAAGGGATGAAGATGATGCTTCCATGCCACCTCCACCTCCACCTCCACCATCCAGTAGCAGTGCTCGAGGTCCGGGTCTTGTTCCTTTGCTGTCGCCACCTTCATCTACACCCTCACGTGGAGGTTCTAGTTCTGGTCTTCGGTCTGTGCGGGAGACTCCGAGAAGACCACCACGACCTCCTTATACTCCTGGAGACTCTCGTGGCAAGGGCCACATGTAGACTTATCATTTACAGTTACTTGTCTTTTTTAGTTTCTATTGGACTTTAGTTTTCATAACTGTTGAGTTTTGAGTCCTTGACTCTTGACTCTTGACTCTTTCATATCATAATGATATTTCTTGTAAACAATATATCACTGTGACAATGAAAATTTGAAGTTTGAAGTTGGGCCTTGGCAATTATAACTCATTGTTAATGATTGTGAATTATGAATATGATGCTTCGTGAAAGACTAAAGTTGTTTCATTTCATTTCATTATTCATGTTTCATTTTATAAATTTATAACATTTCATATCATGTTAACAGTTAAAAGTTAGGACTTAGAAATATCTAAGATATTACTTCTTGTAATGGTTAAACTTAGCTTACAAGTACCTGTACAACTTTGGTGATCAATGATGATAAATGCTATTGAATTTCAATTTAAAAACTTGAAGTTGAAACTTTAAGATTGAATGTGATGAATCATGATTCATGAGACTCAATATGTTGCAGTTGTAATATGTGTAAAATTACTATCTTGTGGACATGGTTGATGACGATTATAATTTCTAGATGATTGATGTGATATGTTTCAATGATCAATCTATGTGTTTTTATGTTTTTTATGTCTAATTCATCATTCTACATGTTTTTGTTGACATATATGTATCAAAAATTAAAAAATATAAAAAATATATATATTTTTAAAAAATCGCTCCCGGATTCGCTCCCAAACCGGGAGCTTCTGAAAATGGTCGCTCCCGCTCCTGCTTCCGCTCCCGCTCCCAAGTAACATAGCTCCCTAGTGAACTGCTCTGTGGATTGCTCTGCATGCTGCTTGGAGCACCACCCCTCTGGCTCGGCGATCCACTACTCACTAGCGGACCTGACATCGTCCTAGATGTACCTCCGGATCCTCCTGATCCCCACCCACTGGATCCCTGTGACTGACTCAACTGCTGCTAAGGGTCTGGCTGATCCAGATACTCTAACTATCGTGACCTCCTAAAGGCCCTGTCCTCCTCGAACTTCACATCCCGCCTAACAACAACTTTCCTCTGTGCAGGAATGTAAATCTGAAAGGCCTTTGAGGTCTCACTGTAGCCCACAAAGATACCCTTTTCTACAGTGGGCTCTAGTTTGGTCCTCTTCTCCTTGGGTATGTAGGAGTATGTAATGCACCCAAAGATACGAAGATGACCAATATCAGGCTTCTTCCCAGAAAAAACCTCCTCCGGAGTCATGTGCCCCAAGGCATGATGCAAACTCCTGTTTTGCAAATAAACAGTTGTGTTGCAGGCCTCTGCCCACAAGAACAATGGCAACCCCTGATCATATAACATGGCTTTGGCAACCCCTACAATGGATCTGTTCTTCCTCTCTGCAACCCCGTTCTGCTAGGGGTTGTAAGGAACAATGAACTCCCTCCTAATGCCTGCCTCTGCACAATAGTCAACAAACTCTCCAAGGGTGTACTCTCCCCCATTGTCCAACCTCAGGGACTTGATCTTCCAACCTGTCTGTGTCTCCACAAGAGCTCTAAACTCCTGAAACCGCTTGAAGACCTCACTCTTGGTCTTCAAGAAATAAATCCAGGTCCTCCTAGAGTGATCATCAATGAATAAAACATAGTACTCATATCCACTCAAGGAAACATGAGACATCCCATCGCTCAAATCGGAATGAATCAAATCAAGTATCCCAATCGCTCTGTTGTCACTGCTGGGAAAAGGGGATTTGGTAAACTTGCCCATCACACATCCTCTGCAAGTATCAAAGTGATGAGTACTGAAATTTGGCACACCTGTAGTGATCTCCTGCAAGGTCCTCAAGGCTCCATGGTACATATGCCCCATCCTGCGGTGCCAAATCTCACATAGATCAGAACTGCTAGCCCTGCTATCGGTACTACTGCTCAATGCCAAAAGGGGCTGGAATGCAAACTTGTACACCTTTGCATGGCGTACACCTATCACTCTAGTTGAATCAGCTAGAGTGCCCCTGGGATACATCAACACCTGTCCTCCCCTGAACAGTACCTCATATCCTCTGTCCTCCAAAGCTAAGATGGATATGAGGTTCTTCCTCATCCCTGGTACATAAATAACATTTGACACCTTCAAGGGAGGTTTGGACTCCCTCTCAAATGTCAGTGTCCCCACACTGACTGCTCTAACAACTCTGTCATCACCAAGTACTACCTCCATATCAACACCACTCTCTGAAAGCTCTGAGAAGTACTCAAGAACTCCTATCATGTGACGTGAAGCCCCACTGTCCACATACCAGATACCCGAAGATGCTCCGCTAATCGAGGGAAAAGCATGCTCCCTCTGAACCTATGTGGCAGGTGATCCTGCACTAGAGGATTCACACGCAGTGAACCCAAACTCCCGGTCAAAATGATCTGCAAAGTCCTCAACCTCTGCTGAAGCTGCCATGCTCTAGTTCTTCCCCTTCTTCTTCTTCTTCTCTGGACACACAACTGCATAGTGTCCCATCTTTTAACAATTCCAACACTTCACCTTGGAATAGTCCTTCTGTGCGTTACTCTGTTTACCTTTACCTTTGCCTCTGCCCCCACCATTGCTTGTGGAAGCCTGCTTCTTCCCTTTGCCTTTCTTGCCTCCTGCCAACAATGCTACATCCTCATCCTACTCAACTAGCTTGGCTGCCCCAAGCTGACCTTTCTTGATCTCTGTCTAAATGCAATCATCCCAAAACCTCTCCCATGTGGGAAGGGTCTCACGTGCACAAACCCCATCAGCAAAGTTCATCCATGAATGGGGGAGGCCATTCACTGCAATTCGCACCAACTCAGTGGGTGGAATGACCTCTCCAACTGCTGCCAACTCATCTCTCACATTAGTAATCTTTGTGAAATATCTAGCTGCACTATCATTACCCATCTTAATGGTCTTCAGCTTCTCCTTCAGGACTATTTTCCAGTTCTCATTGGTACTCTGATAGAGATTGGACAATGTTATCCACATCTCATGGGCATTTCTCTTTCTTCTCACATGAGGAATGCAATGGTCTTTGACTCCGTCTAAAATCAGTTTCTTACCCTTGTTGTTCTTTTTATTATAATCAACCAACCGAGTAGCATCAGTAGACACAACAACAGGGTTCTGTGTGGTATGCACCATAATGTCTCAGACTTCTGCCTCCTCAAAGATACTTTGCATTCGCTCCTTCCAAACACTGTAATTGTTATGCCCATCCAACCTATCCTCCACCCTCAATCCCAATGACGTCTTGTTGTCCCAAAACTGAAAAAATAACATTGGTGTAGTAAAAATAAAACTGTTGTTTGTGAAAAATCAGCTTGCTGGAATTTTCTGAGTGAAAAATCAGCAGGCTGCTATGTTGCAGGAAACGTGGTATAGAGGTCCGTTTCCGTATGGAAACGGGTACGAAACGCGGAAACGCGTTTGGTACGGCCGTGAAACGCATTTCCGGCCATACTGCCACATTTCCTGAAACGGAAACGTGGCCAGTACGGCCAGAAACGCGTTTCAGGGCTGTACAACCCACGTTTCCTCATTAACTTGTGTTTTTTTTAATTTGTTTTTTAATTTACTTTTAGGTTATGTTAGTGACTTCTTGTTGCTTCTAGATGCATGTCTAAAGTTATAATAGTGAATTTTTGCCCTAGTGTTGATATGTAGTTCATCAAGAAGTTTGGGGGATATGCAGTTCATGGTAATGTTAAATTCTTAAAGTAAAAGTTCATCCTTTTACTTAAATTTTTAACATTACCATGAAATGACTCAGGATGTTTGAGAGTGGTTTCACCCTCATTGGATTTCATATGAAGAAAGTAGAATTTTAGATCTCACTCAAAATCCAGCAGACTTATTTGTTTTTCAGGATTTCAGGATTGGAGGAATTGCAATGTTTCCATTGGATTTTATCATGTACTTGTATTTAATCAAGAGAACCAAGCCCTCTATGCAGGGGAAACTCTCAATAATCAAGATCATGTAGGGTACTAGGGTATGAAACATGTATTTAATCAAGAGCACTAAGGGCATTCGACTATGTAGGAGGAGACTCCCAATACAACAATGGTCCTTCTAAAGAATGGGATGTAGATGCAGAAAATCCTGATTTGGATCTCTCTCTTCCAGCCTTATAGTCTTTATTGTACTTGCAGCCTCATATATTAATATAAATAAACGCTAATTTTGAGATTTGGACATATAATAAAGATTGTTTTTGGATATTCCGATATTTTTATTTTCATTATGTGATCATTCATGAGTAAATGTGATGTAAATTAAATCTTAATGTTTAAGTGTAATAAATTATAATGTACCATTTATGCTTTATGATTGCACATATATATAAATTTAAATATTTTCCAATATATATATATATATATATATATATATATATATATTTGTGTTTCCCCGTTTCCAAAATTTGAGGAGGTCGCGTTTCGTATCGCTTCCCGTTTCGAAAACTCGTACCCGTTTCCCTGTTTCGTGCAACCTAGGCAGGTTGTAATTTTCCTCCTTACTATCCCAAACTACACTTCAGCACTCAGCTCTGATACCGTGTAAAAATTTGTCATTTCCCACCCCGGTTTTCAGTTTCACCTTATTTCTCCAAAATAGTTAAATGTCCTTTCCCATATCCATACATTCAACAACTGGAAAATAAATTTTGCTGAAAACACAAATTCTGGAAATTTTACAAAATGCTGGAAAATGCAGAAATTAAAAAAATCAGCACATGTAAATAGCCATTCAACACATTTAAACACAGTGATTTTTGGTCAAGGTGACTTTGGAAAAACCCCCTACAACTCTTGGGGAAAACCAGTTCGAAAGCTCCTTATTTCTGGAAAATGCTTTTTACAGTGAGAAATATTCAACAAAAAATCAGCAAGCAAACTTTTACAACTTATCTCGTTTTCCGTGCCTCATAGCCAATTGGAAAAACTTGCAAACAGCAAAATAGAACGGCAATAAATGTTGTATGGCCTCCTCAATTTTTCTGCCCAATTTTAGCCTTAAATGCTACTGTACGGCCTGCCTAGAAAAGCGTGCAAGCGGCCATAAATACGTTGTACGAATTTCCTCGATTTCTATGCAGGCAAAAAAAAACAACAGTACAGCTGTACGAATTTGCCTCTATTTGCGTGCCTAGGTACAACCACTTGCTGTACGGATTTCTGCTCCTCGATTTTTGTGCCCTTGCTGTATGGATTTCTAGAAGATCGTGCCCAAATTCTGCCTTTCACTTTGTGCTAACTCAGTTGTACAGATTTGTTAAAATGCTGCTTGGAATGTGTGCCAAGTTGTTGTCTCCTTCTCCTCCCTGTCCAGAAATCTCCCTTGTTCTCTTGCTCTCCTTCTCTCAATCTGCTCATGAAAGAATGAATGACATTTTCCTCCTTTCCCTCCTTTAATCTAACCCTAAGTGACTTTTGGGGAATCCCTAAATCCAATGGCTGAAATAGATTGAGATCTAGGGCTGAGATTAAATGCTCATTTAAATCTCACTTTCTATTTTTTAATTCACCCCACTTTAATAAAGACCCATTAGTCATTTATTTCCAAAGTCACTTTTCCTTTTCTAATTTTACATTGACTTATTAAATTCACTTTAAAATTAGACTTTAGTAACTTTATCACTTAAAGTCACTTTTAAATTAGATTTGACTTTATAAAAATTATAAAGTCACTTTAGGAGAAAAATTAAATTCTTTTGAACACTTTTCCTTAGGCCAAAGATCAAAGCCTTAGGGAACCACATGCCCTCCGGTACCAAATTTCAACAAAAAAAAAATTATTTATTCACATTTAAAAACACAAAAATGTTGCTTCCTCCTCAATTGGAATATTTTTACCCTGTTGTGCTTCTTGGTGTGTATTTTTTCAAATACACTCTGGCTGCGCTTGCATCTGGAGAAGCTACATGTTTGGTTGAGCACTCGAATGGCAAGCCTTTGGAGATTGGGTACTCTGCCACCATAGCTTCTCCAACATGCATCTACAACAAATATGTTGGAAATACTGAGAGGGGGGGTTGAATCAGTATTCCTTTTCAATTGTTACTTTTACCAGTTAGATCACTTATATTTAGAACACAAAATGAACAACAATAAGAATAAATGCTTTTATTAATTTCTTCAATAAATCAAATACAATATATGTAGGGCTCCAACCCTAGATGAAGACACTAATCTTCAATCTTCTAGGCTCCAACCTGTATTATGCCAATCACCAACTTGGACTTCCAAGGCTCTAGGAAACGACAGTTGGATGCAGTTGTACCGGCTTCAGATTTGGATCACAAACTGATGCAGCCCTCAAATAGCTCTAATACCATGTAGGAATTTACAGGGTAAGTTCCTCAGACAGAACACCAAAGGACATCGCTCACAAACAAATCATAGATCAATACACCAATATTCTTGATGTGGTTAAAACCCTCAAAGAGGGAAACAAGCCACGGCCTAAGCCAACACAGCCACTTCAGGCAATTTATTAATAAAAGAATGAAAATTTGCATAAAGCTTCTCTACAAATGACCCTCCATGCTCTTTAAATAAAGATCATGGACCAATCGGGTGCTAAGCCACGGATCAAGTGTCGGTAATACCGAGGAGAGAATGAATCGTTGAATCACTACATATTGTGACCATCAGATTGTAAGTTACAAAAGTACATAGTAAAGAAACACACTTTACCTAACTCTACACTAGACCAAGTTATACTTAACTATTTTCTATGTATCGGAATATCCTAACAGAAAAACCCAATGCGGGAAAACCGGTGCAGCAGATGAGGGCTTTATTAATCTTCAATAGCAATTGCTTTTACAAAGAATGATTTTACAGAGAAACTGAAAGAAAACATCTGAGAGTTTCTGACCCTTTAGAGACCCTGCTCCCACTCCTTTGTCACCTTTGCGTGGCTCAACGTGGCTCTGTGTCCCTCTACGTCAGCCTACATGAGGGCTATGTCTCTCTTTGCGTTGTCTTTCACTGTCCCTGCATCACCTCCTCCTTAGTGACTGCCTGCTGTTGATGCTCTCCTCTTCCTCCACGCTGCAACTCTCCCTCTAAAATCAATCTCCTTTACTTGAGAATCGATTTTCCTTGAGATACTGAGTATCTGCCACTGTGTCTCCAAATGATCTTCAAGTTTTCTCTTATACTTTTCCTGTTGATGAATCAACGGCCAAGATTAAGTCTATAATCAATGGTTAAGATTAAAACACACTTGATCCTCGTCTCTTAGAAGCTTCTCACCCTTATCTTTATTAATAACCATTAATATTTTATTTTCCTAAGTTTAGACTTAGGAACCCATTAAAAATATTATTTATTTTAATAACTCGTCATCCGGTTGGAAAAACTATTTCTGGGTCTTGGAGATCTCATGTGCCTTAGCCTCTCCTCCAAATTTCAAGGCTAGAGCACATCCGATGCTACCAAAAATCAACAGTCCCTCTTAGCGAGAAATGTGCTCTAGCAATGCTTCACCATAGAAGCATCACACGGGTCCTTCACATCGGTCCTCTGTGCGGATGCTTGGCTTTCTGCCCCACATCCACTGCACTGTTGCTTCTATACTACAGCTCCCTCTCAACATGTTGCATCATGTTGCCCATAGCACTGCAACTACTAACTGCTACACTGCATCTCGACACTTATCCATTTCTACTACTGAAATGGATTCTTTACCATCCCCATCTTCTCCCTGAAATAAACAAACTTTGTTCTTCCTAGAGCCTTGGTGAGGATGTCTGCCACCTGTTCTCTTGTAGGAGTGTACCTCAACTATACTGCTCCTCGTTGGACACAGTCTCTGACAAAGTGACACCTGATATCAATGTGCTTCGATAGATCATGAAATAATGGATTCTCAAAGAGCTTGATGCAACTCTGATTATCACACATGATCCTGGTTGCTTCCATCCTTCTCCTAAATAGATTCACAAGAAATTTCCTGAGCCATATGGCTTTGCACGAAGCTATGATAGCTGCCATATATTATTCTTCAGCTAAGCTCAAAACCACGGATTTTTGTTTCCTACCGCACCAGGTGGTCATTCCTAATCCAATGTTGAAACAATACCCAATTGTACTTTTCCAATCTACTGAATTGCCAGCCCAATCTGCGTCAGTGAACCCACTCAGCCTGATGTCATTGCCTCGGGTGTACAATAATCCATGCTCGACTATTCCTTGTATATACCTATGAACATGTTTGGTTTGCCCAATGCTCCCTCTTAGGTTCCACCATGAAATCACTAAGGCTATTGACAACATAACAAATGTTTGGCCTGGTATTGACAAGATATATCAGGGACCCTATGAGTTGCCTGTACAAGGTGGGATCAACGTCTTTATCTTCTTATGTATCAATCTTCTTCCAGTTGGTGATCATTGGAGTAGCCATAGGTCTACAGTCCTACATCCTGGATCCCTTCAAGATCTCTATAGCATATCTCCCTTGTCTAAGGAAGATCTCACCCTTCTGCTGCCAAACTTCCAACCCCAGGAAATAATGAATATGTCCCAAATCCTTCATGTCGAATTTTGTGGCTAGGTTATTTTTGCACTCTTTGATGAACCTGGAAGATCCTGTCAGGAAAAGATCATCCACATATAATACTAGGATTAGAGGCTCATTCTCTACGACAAGATAGTAGAGATTAGGGTTTGCGTCACTCTTGATGAAACCCATCTTCTGCAAGTAGCCATCAATTCAACCGTATCATGCTCTAGGAGTTGTTTAAGCCCATACAAGGCTTTCTTTAATCTGCATACATGAGATTTCTTCTCATGTGTCTCAAAACCTTCTGGTTGTTCAATGTATACTTCGTCTTCTATTACCCCGTTCAAGAATGTCATCTTGACATCCATTTGATGAATCTCCCACCCCATCTGTGCTGCAAGAGATATCACAGTTCTAATAGAAGTATATCTAGCTACTGGGGCAATGGTTTCTTCGTAGTCTATCCCTTCCTTCTGAGCATACCCCTTAGCCACAAACCTAGCTTTGTATTTCGACACACTGTCATTTGCAGCATATTTAAACTTGTAGATCCATCTCGAACCTACCATTGACCTATCCCGAGGCCTAGGTACCACTTCCTAGACATCGACCATTATAGAGATGTATTCTTCCACCATAGCATCTACCCATACTTGATGTTGAACGGCCTCCTGAAAACTAGAAGGTTCCCCAACCTGAGCTACTAAGGCCTGGTATCCATCTAGCTGTCTTCGCTCCCTTTTGTTATTCTTGGGTGCACCAATGAAGTCCTCTGCAACCCGTAGAATCTGTCAGAGTTCCCAGCGCATTCTTCCACTAGTAGTAGGCACATCTATCAGTGCTTGCTCTTCCTGAGATTCCTCATGTTCCGAAGCTTTGTCTTTAGGAGAATTTCTGGCACTAGTTTCTGCTAGTCGAAGTGGTTTGACCAGCGGCTCGTCTTTCAATTGCTCCTCGGAAGGCATTTCAAGGGATTTCTTGAAAGCTCTGTCCTCCATGAACTTTACATCTCGCCGAACTCCTACCTTCCTACTCCCTGGAAGATAGACTCTATATGCCTTAGCATTCTTGCTATATCCCACAAGATATCCTTTCTCAGCAGTTTGATCTAATGTCTTTCTCTTTTCTTTGGGTATACACAATACACTAAACTCCAAAATATCATGAAATGACTGACTTCAGGTGTCGTCCTGGTGAAGACCTTCTCTGGAGTGATTTTGCCCAATGCCCTGTGTGGAGTCCTGTTCTAGACATAAACTGTCGTGTTGCATGCTTCTACCCACAAGAATTTAGGCATATCCTGATCATACAACATTGCCCTAGTTACTTCCACGATAGTCATGTTTTCCCTCTATGCTACTCCATTCTGCTTCGAAATGTAGGGAGTTGTCCAGTCTCTTCTGATGCCTTCCTTAGCGCAAAAATCAGTGAAGTCCTTTTCAACATTCTCTTCACCATTGTCTGAGTGCAACACTGTTATCTTCTTTCCTGTCAGATTCTCCACTAGAGCCTTGAACTCTTTGAATCGACCAAAAACCTCATCCTTGGTTTTCAGAAAGTAGATCCAAGTCTTCCTAGAATAGTCAGCAATGAAGGTGACGAAGTATTCGGCACCACTAAGAGCCTTTGTGGAAATCAGTCCGCAAATGTCATTGTGGACCTTGGAATTTCAACCCAATTTCCCCTAACTCCTCTAGCTTCTAGATGAGTTGGGATCCCTATTTGATCCTCAAATCTTCCAAGAAAATTCTTCCAAATTTATCTTAGCCTCTCATCAATAAACCCAAAAAAACAAATAAAGGGTTTGTCCTAGTTTTGAAGCTCCAAAATTGACCCCAAGATGCTTGGCCCTCCTCTACTGCTAGAAAATGTCATCTATGATAGTTGGACCGTTTTCTGCTCCTCAAAAGATAAGAAATCTCCTCCAATTTCCATCCAATCAAATCCCAAAAAAATCCATCTACTCAATCCCTCTCACCGGGCCTCCCACAGAAAAGCTCCACCACTCTTGCGCAGTCCAGGGGAAGAATAACACAGGCCCAACCACCAAATTCGTTCTACTGAGAAAGGCACCACTTCTCCTGGAAATTTCCTTCTTACGGAAAGTATTTATGTGATGGAATAGCCCAGCAACAACAAATCTCTTCCCTCTAGCCCAATACCTCTCCAAGCCCTACGTAGCTCCCTTTTCTGCGTCCCACTGATGCCAAAACTCATGCTACTGCACAATATCCTCCCAGCTACCAAGGATGAGTAGAATATGCCTCCCTAGGGTGGCACTCATGGTCCACCGCAGAAGAGGATGAGATTTCCCCTTGGAAAACTCTGGTGCTAAACAACCCGTGTGACTCAGCTGAACAACTTGAGCAACAAAGTGTAAAATGTCAAATGATCAAAAAGTGCTCTATGCTGCCTTCAACCCCCTAATATAATTGTTGCCTCCCTTTTCCTTGTGGGTCTCTTAGCTAACTCTTTCGGCCTCCTTCCCACACAACTGACTTTTCCTCCAAGGGGTGTGTATTCCACGAGGGGCTGCCCCCACATTCCACTAAGGTTGGAATTTTGGGTTTCTCCTAAGTCCCACATACCCAAAATGTTTCCAATGCCCAGATTACAAAATTTGTGCTAGGCTTAGAACTCCCCCAATAAACTTCGTTAATCCTATTAAATGAAAAATCAAAATTGGGGATATTACAGTCCTCCCCACCAAAAATTGTTTTTCCTCAAGCAATGCCTAAACAAGCATCCTCTCTAGTTGTTGCTCCCCCACTATCACTGCAAAATGTGCCAGGGTCCCAGATGCACCACTGAATCGTCCCTGACCTCTGCACTATCCTGACAGGAAGGAATTCCTCAATACCAGGATCCCAAGCCATGTTGTCCAACCTAAAGCTCCCCTTGCTCCACTCACAATCCTGCCCAGTATAAGTATCAGAAGTCCCCTTCATACCAACAATAAGTAGGGGATCATGATAACGTGACACTATGCCCAACTCCTCGTGAAGTTGTCCTACCACATAGTCCATCCCATGCACTCCAAGAGTATACTCTCGAAGATACCACCCAATCCCTGCAGAGATAGTGTCTCGCTCACGTGACCTTCTCCTGATATCATCTCTCTGACCAACTTGCCATGCTAATGAAGTTCCCCACTCCATCAGTGACTCGCTAAAGCCCAATGGAAGATCTGCATGATCTTCCCCTGTAGCATCCAACTCATCCCTAAAGGTTATTGAGTTGTGATGAGTTGTAATGCTCAAATCCCCCGCCAATCTCAAAGTGGTGCCACCATGTTGACGTTGCGCTACTTTAACTATGACATACTCCCCATCATGCGCAGACTTTATCCTCCTCTCCTGGGGCCTAGTGGCAAAAAATCTGTGAAGGACAAGCTCATTCTGCCTGGGCATTTCCATGATCCCAATATCTAACCCTCCACTGCCAATCTCGACCCTGAGCAACAACAGGATAAGTCTACCTCGCCATGGAGTGGAGGTCTCAATGATCCCCCATGTGTCAAACCCAAGGTGAACTGGATCACCCTAAACCATGACCCTGATCATCATAAAGTGGAGTGATCCAACCGCCAACCAAATCCTTGGATCCCCCAACCATATTGGGATCTCATAGCTCCCACTCCTCACAGGATGTTGTTGCATAGTGTTGCTACCTGCTAGAACCTATCTGGCCCTCATCTTTGACCTCTGTATGTATCCCATGGGTAGACCCCAAGTATCAAGAGTTTTTCCCACGCATACCAACCTACCTTGCTCTTGCCAGACCACGCAGTGAAATCCTCTATCCCAACTCCTGATGATACACCTGGATATTGCTCGAAGTTGGGTGCCCTCCTGTAGACGAAGTATACCATCCACCATCACTCAAGCTCCTATGACACCTCAAACTGTCTTGCTAGAAGTGCATCATGTAGTTCCCTCGCAATCGACTCCCCATGTGTGAGCCCAGGAGTGGAACTTATGTTACCTCAGCAATAAACCACGTCGTCCCTAAGCCCGTATCCGTCAACCTATGCCTCCACCAAATGTATCAATTGGAGAGACATGGGTGGGTAGGTCCCCAAGGGTATGATCAAGAGTCTACAGGGGTACTGAAGAATAACCCTATGGAGGCCCCTCTCTCTGCCCCAGATATGTTGATAAACCAGTAGAAGACTTGTCTCTGTTGAACATGGCATCCTCAGGAGCTCAATCGCGTCCTCATCGATCCCAGGTGATTTGCACCTAACGGTACACCTAATGTCCCTATCCACAAGTCTCATTGAAGGCAACACTCCAAGGGCCCGCTGTGCCACAACATATGCCACTCCATAGCACCAAGTACCACCACACTCCTCGATATGCCATTGTATAACGCAACCTGTCCTTGCACACCACAGGATATCCCCCGCTATCGATATACCACCCTGTACCGTCCCATGCCCTGTCTGTGTCAAGGCACCAGTCACTTCCCGAGTGTACATAATGTGATGTGAGACACTCCTAACCCACAACGCAATCCAACACACTACATCACACCACCATGCATCTCCATCTCCACCTGTATACCATTGGTCAACGCTAGATGCTCCCACACATCCCTTGATGTGATGGCCTAGAGTTGTGTCTCTACATGTCAGCCCACACCCAATCGGTATCATCACCTCCACCATCGGATCACTATACCTGCCGATGAATGGATCTCCACTCCAAATCCTCCCTAAGGGATCCAGGAAGTGAATCTCCCTATGTGTCAATGGTGATGCCACCTCTGTGCCCCACACAAATATGAAGAATCCCCAGCTCCATACAAGGCACTATCTGGTGGCCTGCCAATGCCACCTCCTCTAACAAACTCCTATTAGAATATGTTGATCACCCCGTGATACTGTGTACAATCGTCATACAAAGACAACCTAAGGAGTCTGCACATAAATTGGTTGGCCACTGGTGTTGACCGAAACTCCCCTAGTGAATGTGCACGCTCAACTGCTAGGTCAATTGTACCATCCAGGTCGTAGTCAACTGGCATACCTGCGAAATGATATGTAGTTCCACCCGGATCCCAATGCCAGACAGGGCGTCCGATATCCCCAGTGCTTGGAAGCTCCTGCTAAGCTACACCCGGGTTATTAAATGAAAAATCAAAATTAGGGATATTATAATTTACTTGGCATGTTTGTAACTTTGATGGATCTTGAGTTTTAATGTTAGATTGAAGTTTGAAGTTTGAACCTAGGGCACAAGAAGAATTGCAAGTTAAACAAATGAAATTAAAATTTACATACAACATTTTGAATTTTTGACCAAAAAAACCCTCAACTCAATGCAACAATAATGGCAAAGAAACACATTCCAACCCAAGCAAAAATCATGGAAAAGACTAGGGCACAAGAAGAAATTAAACAAATAAAACTAACAAATCAAGATTTTGCATTTTTGACCTGTTGCACACATTTTATCAAAGTTCCGAGGAAGCAGTTGTACCAATTTTTTCAAAGGATCAAGGTCATCTGCCATTAGTTTTTGAGTCATTGTAAAGCCATTCTGCAAAAATTGTAATGTAAATGATCCTAGCAAGACCGTGTATGTATGTAACAACCTAGGTAAACCTATTATTTTGGGGACGAAGTTCACCCTAGAAGGTTTTTCGTCTGACTGATTCATCTGTGTTTCTAAACACGGATAATCAATAGATTTTTTCCCTCCAACCTCGCTCCAAAGCTAGGGTGGAATTCATCATCAAAGTCTTAGATGAGTCCTAGTGTTATCGAGTCTTCTATAAAATTGATTTAGGAATAATTTAAGCTAATTGGTTAAATTATTTTATTACAAGTCACTTGGTCTACTAGATCATATAGTGTTGTAGAATTGAGTAAATTATTTGAGGGTCCATAAAGAACAGGTATTCCCCCTTTGAGGGTTGAATTATGTAAAATAATATAAAAAATACCTTAGTGCATGGTCCCTTAAACACCATGGCTAAAATATTTGAGGGTGGAAAAATAATCAATCCCTTCAAGTGTCAATTAATTAATTTTTCTGGCAAAAAATAAAATTATTCCTAAACCAAAAAATTAATTAATTTGAGTCAAAAAAATAAAATGATAGAGAAATTAGATTCTCCAAGTGGAAAAATTCATAGGTCATAAAGAAGTTAATTTTTGGAGCTCCCCCACCAAGGAAATATGGGAAATTTCAAGACAAATTAGACCTTTGGTGGTCAAGTCAAAGTCATTTTTAAGGAAATTGGCTCAAAATAATAATTTTTGAGCTAATAAAAAATGGGTTTAATGATAAATTCGAAAATTCCTCAAAAATAATTATTCAACGGCAAAGATTAAAATATCATCAAATACTTATCGACAACCAATATTATTTTAACGAGGATCAAGCCAACTAATCGTTATTTTCCACTTAGAGGATTTATCTATAAATTAGAGGTCATTTGTCTCCCAAGCCATTTAATGTTTGGCTAATGTAACTTTGTAAAATTGATGTAAAGCTATTGTCCCGCTGGGAACATTTTGAATAATCATAATAAAAGACTTTGGGGTGCAGTTCATGGTGTCTTTGTTCTACTGATTTGTGGTATGCATTGGGTACGGGCATTCTTATAGTGATTTAAATTTTTATTTCATTGTAGATGATAAGAACATTCTATTCATAAATGTTGGACTTATCTTAGGTGATCTGATTCATTTTTGTCCTCACAATTTATTCTTGAGAAATTATATAGTGTTTGGAGGTTCCCCAGCTCTTGGGCTCCAAGTTCACAAACTGTGTGCACAGGCTAACTATGTTTGGATCCTGAATATTTTTTATGGTTTTCTAACTTCGTTAAGGCTTTGGTTTGGCATTTATCTTTCGAAATACATCTAGCCATCATCAAAATCTACAAAAAATTATTTCTCAAAAGTTCTCTAAGCATTGTACACTTGTATATTTTGTAAATATAATTTGTATAGTATACTTGTAAATTTTTTTTCTAACCCTTGTTTTGCAATTGGGATTCTCTGGGGTGTTCTGAGAATTTTGAATTTTTTGTATATATTAGGGTTTTGAGTTAGTGTAAAATTATTTGTGTAGGTGAGATCAAAGGAAAATAGCTAGAATAGAGCTAGATCTAGGCCCTTGAGGGTAAGATCTAGCCTCTCAAAAGTTTTTGCAGGGTCGCCTACTGAAAAATTTTGCAGAAATTGAAGATCTGAAGCAAAATATTGTTTTGGAGCAAGGATTTCAAATCTTTTAGGGTTCTTAGGCCCGACATCCTCCTCCTTATCCCCCTGCATCAGCCTTCTAACCTTTGCATTAGCTCCTTCTTTCCTTCTAGGGCTAGTCACAGGGTTCAAAGGCCTCGACCTACCCTTTTTCTCTTGGTTGTGGGCCTTAAAGGCAATTTTTTGCTCGGCTGTGAGCCCCTAGGGCTTCGTCCTCCTTCCTTTCCCTCTCCCTGCCCTTGGCCCTCTCCTTTCCTCCTTCCCTTGCCTCCTTATCCCTCCATCTCCCCTCTCCTAGCCTCAGCCTCCTCCATCTAGCCTATTGTTTCCTCTTCCAACCCTCTCATCCTCCTCTCCTCCCCTTGCCATGAGCCCTAGGCCTCTCAGCCTTCCCTATACCCTAAGCTGCAGCCCTTGTGGGGCTTACGGCAGCCCTAAGGGGCCTCTTTCTCCCTAACACACGCCTAGCTAGGCCTTGCGTCCCTCCTCCTCAACACTGACCCTCTAGGGCCTAACGTTAGCCTTTCTTGGCCCTAGTTTGCCTCTCCTCCATCCCTGGTTGGTCACTTGGATGTTTGGGACTGAATATTGGTGGGTTTTGCAGGAGAAATTGGCTCAAGTTTCGTGTTTTCAAGTGGCGCATTCATTAGAAAAATTTGGCAACTTGGGCAAACAATATTCAAGGCCTTAGGCATTGGGTTTGATCTCTAAACTCTCATTTTCTCTCACTGTTTTTGCTACAACTCTCTGAATATACTTAGAACATTGAATAAATTTAAATCTAAGTGCCCTAAAATCACATATAAATTGCCTAAATGCATTAAGAAATTCATGGTAAAAATTCACTGGTCACTGGGTGAATTGGGCATTGTTTCTTGGGCATAGATTCAACTTTATTATTGACTGAATATCTCTGCATAACAAAAGTGATCAGATCTGATAATCACATCTTAAAGGGCCAAAAAAATCAAAATTTCATATTGGCAAACTTGTTTTGGCAGCTAGAAATTTTTGGCATATTTTGGCACACACTCTCACATTGATAGCTCACTATTCACACACTTTTCTTACTGTTGTCATAAGTGCTTTTAGATCTGATATAACACTGAAAAACATATCATAAGAAGGTTGGTTATCTCATATTTTCGCTTGGCGAGTCATTGGGTTTTTCATTGCTCATATTTGGTTCTTACATGCTTGTCATTTCTTGGGTCTAGAGTGATTTACTTGCTGCTGTCCTAAATTTATCTTAACAATGAACTATAAGTTACGTAAGTGGTTCTCATTTTTTCATGCTTTAATTAGTTCATTGTGGAGAAGAGTTAGGCTATTGGAATCTAACATTTACTTCTCTTGTGTTAACACTAAGATCATTAACATAGCACTAAAATCACTCAATAAGCACTTACACATCTAAGCTCTAATCTTGTTGGATGGTTTAGGTTGCTTTGGGCATTGAAATCACAATTAACATTGAAGTATCTCTCTCTCTCTCTCTCTTGAGTATCTTTGCATGTACTTAGCATTATTGTGTTAACCATCTAATTGTCTAAGGAACATTATTAATCTCAAAAGGAATCATTGCTAAGCACACAATCTTGTTTTGCCATCATTTGTGGGCTCTCTTAAGCCGACATACAAGACTGGAGTCTGTTTGTATAAAGCCAATAGGTTGTTCCATATAGATTTCTTCATGCAAGTCCCCATGCAAGAAGGCGGATTTAACATCCATCTGATGGACTTCCCATTTGAAAGAGGCAGCAAGGGAAAGAACAAGGCGATAGAGTTCATTTTGGCAACAGGGGAGAAGGTTTCAGTGTAGTCAATGCCTTCAACCTGTGAAAAGCCCTTAGCAACAAGACGAGCTTTATGTTTATTAACTTTCCCATCTGGTCCATACTTGGTTCTGTAAACCCATTTGCATCTAACAAGTTTTCGTCCCTTTGGTAGAGTAACAAGATCCCATGTATCGTTTGCCAATAATGAATGATATTCTTCATTCATAGCTGCTTCCCAATGTGGATGGCCTGAAGCTTCTGCAAAGGTGTCAGGATCATGATTTGTTGAGCTTGAGCCAGTAAAGAAGAGGCTCTTTCGAACTGAGAACGTGTACGTCGCTGATCTGTAGGATCACCGGCGAGATCACCTGCTGCATCCCGAGTAGCACAGACCCATTTTGGAAGTGAAGGAGCTGAGGAGGATCCTGAGAAGGTGGGGGAGGATTGTCATCCTCACTTTCATCATCTGAAGAAGAAATATGTTCAAAAGTAGAAGAGATAGAGAGAGGTGGAACATTTGCTGAACTAGGCTCGTGGGCCGATATATTTTCATCAATTTACATCTCTTCTAATGATAACATTTTTGGACTTAAGTGGAATAAGTCTATATCCTTTGACATCTTTAGAATATCCAACAAAAATACTTTTTTCACTCTTAGGTTCTAAAGCTTTATGTTTCTCATCTGGAATATGGGCCCATGCTTCACTTCCAAAAACACGAAAGTGACTTACATCTGGTTTAATTGAGCTCCATGCTTCTTCTGGAGTGATATTCTTTAAAACCTTAGTAGGAGTGCGATTTATTTTGTAATTTGCACAGTTAATTGCTTCTGCCCAATAATTAAGACTAAGTCCTTTAGATTGAAGCGTACAATTAGCCATTTTTAAGGTGTGATTCTTCCTTTCAGCTACACCATTTTGTTGTGGAGTATATGGAACAGTGTGTTGCATTTGAATTCCATTCTCAGTGCAAAAGTTGATGAATTAATTGTGAACATAGTCTCCGCCATTATCAGATCTTAGCTTAAGAATTTGATGTCCAGATTGTTTTTCAACAAAGGCCTTAAAGGCCAAGAATTTGTTAAATACTTCACTCTTGAGTTTTAAGAAGTATACCCAAGTGAGTCTGGAGAAATCATCAATGAAAGTTAAGAAATACTTGTAGCCAGAGAATGAAACAACAGGAAGTGGACCACATAAATCACTATGCACAAGCTGTAAAGGGGCTGAGGCATGCCAAGAGACACGTTTTTCAAAACTGTCCTGATGATGTTTTCCGAGTACACATCCAAAACAAACACCATCTCTGCAAGATACCATTGGAAGACCTGTCACCATATTTTATTTACATAGATTCTGAAGGGAGTGATAGTTTAAGTTACCAAATCGCTCATGCCAAAGTTTGCTCACTTCATCATTATGAGCAACAAATACCGAGGGAAGATTTGATGACCCAAAGTTGTGAAACTTATACAACCTTGTAGAGTCATCAGCAATGCCAGTAGCTAAAATCTGTCTAGGATCTCTTAGGTCCTTAATTACAACATCGTGAGGTGAAAATTCAACGATTTTACCTTCACCTGAATGAGTTATCTGATATACAGATAGAAGGTTGCAGGATAAGGTTGGAACACATAACATCATTAAATTGACCATTGTCTATATGAACAGTTCCAGTCCCTACAACACTAAGAGATCTATCATCACTAACATATATATTTTTGGTGTTACAATCATTTAAAGAAGAAGACATGGCTTTATTTTTGGCCATGTGATAAGAAGCTCTAGAATCAATGAGCCACTCATGAGAATGAGAGGAAGAAGATACATTTAGTGCATAGCCAGACCGAGATGCTTGACAACCACATGCAGAAAGTGCCATTCCTGAAGATGAATTTGAATAGTGCTCCAAATGGATGTTATGCTTCTTCATTGCTGCTTCCAAGGCTTCCATCTTCTTAAAGCATTTAGATTCTAATTGGCCATCTCGATTACAA